>JACSZP010060743.1:0-13581 GCA_016161895.1 Pinna nobilis
GCCGAGTGTTTAGCATGTTCGACTTCGAGCCGAGGGGTCCGGGGCTTCAATTCCCGCAGCGCCACTCCGCGGTTGGCCGTCCCTGTCTTTCGGATGAGATAGTAAAAACCGAGGTCCCGTGTCACAGTAGGTGTTGGCACATTAAAGAACCCTCCCTGGTCTATGGCCAGCAGTGCTGAGCACAGGCAAAATTTCTTGCCCTTCACCGGCACATGGTGACGTCTCCATATGAGTGAAATATTCTTGAGTGGGACGTTAAACAACAACGCAACAACAACAATTTGCATTTGATACATAGGAATGCTCAATCAATTCCATTTCAAGTGTTGCATCATATCAATACTTGCTATGATATGTTAATCTCAGTTTTCTTGGTTAAATGTAGTGTTATGAAGAAACTGGTGATAATTAAAACAAAAGTCACCTAAAAGGCTTAGTCACCCAAATAACAGTAATGTTTTAAAACTCCAATTCTCATTGTAATGGTGCCTAGTGACTTTCCCCACTTTGTTTGTTCAACTGATTTATTTAACATATTTATAAGTATACTTAACTGTAGTAAACCGATGTATGTGCATGTAGAGGTGCTGCAATGGCCTAGTGGTTAGCTCATCATTCAAGTTTTGGTCTTGGTCAGCCCAAGTTAGTTTGGAAATTTCAAAGCTTGTTCCATATATTGGGGCTTTCCTTCTTCCCTAGCCAACTGGTTAGCATGTTCGACACGAATTGAAGGGTCTGATTCCGGCAGTACCAATCCGCGGTTGGCTGTCCTAGTCTATCGGATGAGACATTAAAAACCAAGGTCCTGTGTCACAGTAGGTGTTGGCACGTTAAAGAAGTTAGAACCCTCCCTGCTCTACGTCCAGCAGTGCTGAGCACAGGCAAAATTTGTCACCCTTCACCGGCACACAGTGCAAATGACAAATGTTGTGTTAAATTATATTACATTTTGCAAGTCATGACACTGTTTTATAATTACATAGAATTAACAGACTGATAGTACAAGCCAAAATGAGTAAATATATTCATATAATAAAAACATTAGTTGCTTTATGTGAAAATTCTGTCTTTTCAGCTATATAACAAAGGAAGACTCTGTCAACTTGGTATAGAATTCTCGGAGCTGGAAACATTTGCAAAAGTTCTTAAAATCAACGATAAAAGGTAATTATGTAGGAAATGTGATAATTTCATCGTAAAAGTTCATTTTCTTGGTGGGAAGGCCTGGAGAGTGTACTGTGTCAAAGTCTAAATTGTATTTTACTAAAGTGTTTGAATTCTCAAGTTGCCAGTAAAAGTATTATAGAATTTCAGTACTTATTGTTCTTTGTTAAAGCATTTGTTGTAATACATGTAAGTACCATGACCACTTGTCTGTTGGTAACAGAGAAGTTCCAAAGATATCCAGTGTTGAACATTACTGAAATGAGAATTGAGGATAGGCATATTTCAACATGATGAAAATATACAAGGTCAAAATTTGAAAAAAATAAAATATATATATACATTTATACACAACATGTAGTATTGACCTCTCATTTTATTTCCAAATTGGCCAAGTATTAAGGGCAGCTAAATACATTGGGACACACATATATCAAAACCTGATATATTCAAACCTAGCTTAATTTGAAATAATTTTGAAATTACTTTATTACCATTAGAATCTGATTTACTTTAAAAACCCTGTTTATCAAAAAATAAACAAAAAACTTTCCCCTATGGATTCAGTACATCTGGGTTTGACTGTATCCCCATTTTTGTTACACGTATTGAAGTTCTGTTGGATACCAATAAACAGATTGTTTGTCAGAAAAGAAAAAGATTTACATTATATTCAATTCATGTTTTGCAGACATCTACTACACCACTGTTTCCAGGCATTAATGGACCATGGGGTCACTGTGTCTGGGATACTTGCAGACACTTTTTCTTGTCAACATATACCCTCAGCTTGTCAAGATGAGGCTATCAGAGAAAAATCCATTCAACTAGGATTTTCATTAGGTATGTGGGCTATACTTGGTACTTAGAGTTGTATGTCTTAGTAAAAATATTTCATATTTCCTATATTGTTATTTTTAATTGGTCCTTGCATTGAGTCTCCATTGAAGAAGACTTGTCAAGATAATGTTGTATAAACAATATATATTGACATAGGTTTGTTTAGCCCACCATCATTCTGATGGTGGGTTAATCAAATCACCGTTTGTTTGCAGTCTGTCGTCCATCCTTAAACAATTCAGGTGATCGCTATTTCCAGAATATACTGAAGGGATCTACCTCAAAGCTTGTGTGGAGGTTTCTTTGGGGTCTTGTTTAGCATGCAACATTTTGGAGCTGATTAGAAAAGATTGGAGGTCCAAAAGTAGAGTCCATTAATTGAAGGTATATAGAGAACTCAGAGTTAGAAGGGAAAAGAACAGTCTGTCATAGGTCTCTCAAAGATCTAATGATGGTGGGCGTCAAGATCCTTCGTCAAGATCCTTCTAGGATCCCTTGTTTTTTATTTTTTTATTTTTTATCGTTCTTCAGCTGTACATTATATAAATCAGGGTACATAATTTTATAACATTTGTCATTGGTAGTTCTCTTTATTATACAGGTGGTTTCCTAGGTGATGCCGGATGGTTTTATGACAGTGAAAAAGTGTACAGAACTTCTTTGGAATTATGTCGAATGGAATCCTCAACATCTAGTCTATGTAAAGCTCTCGAGTGTAGTGTCAGGTATGTTGTACTTTAAATCCCAATTTAATTCATGAGAAATTTATTTTCTTAAGACAACGTTTTTGGGGAAATAAACTTTTCACTATGGTAAATATTCTACCCCAATATTAACATGCTCCTCACATTATGGATTACTTACATACATGCACTCACTCACAGAATTTGAGTCTTGCCCATTCATGGTGAACACTTCCTGGTTCATGTTGTTGACTGGACTAAAACCTGTGTCAGAGATATATTTAACTAATATGATAATAGACATTAATTGTGAAAGCGTGCAGCTTTTGTTACGTTTTCAATTGGTTGGTTTCAGCAAATCATTAATCTATAAGTTTGCTTTTGTGAATTGTCTTTATCAGTTCTAGCTGTTCTCTCCATGACAGTATAAAAAGTTATGATAGTAGTAAGTAAAAAGAAATATGCTTTAGCATATAATTTGTGAGGGAATTTCCGAAATTTGCATAAAAACATACTGAAGTAAATAGAGGTAGATAAGGTGGCATTTCAGAAAATGTTTAGTTGGTTCGCTCATTTATTTCTTTTTTCTTCCCTACAGGCTTTTACATGTTCAGAATGCCAATTGTAAATACCGCGAGGCCAATGCCACTTGTGAAGTGGCTCGTTCCTGTATGGCAGAGTTACAGTCCAGGAATATAACGGTCAACACTGCTGCTTTCCACACAGAATGCTGTGCACTCCTGTTTGCAGAATGTCAATATGATGAGGTCAGTTTCAGAGATCAAAATTTAAGTTTGCCCTATGACCTGGGGCCAGTCAAAATAAGCTTTTGGCCTCTACTATTTGATCAGGCCATCCATAAAATTGGTCTACTGTAATAAACCCTTCTTACTCAAAATCCTGCAACCCAATTCTGTTTATTGCCATTCCAGGAATAATTTTTTTTTATTATCAGTTTTCTGATATCTTCCAATTGCCTTTATTGTACATGCATACATAGTTAACAATCTTCCAGAAAGGGGGATTCTACCTACCTACCCCCTTAAAAAACTGAGTCAAGATACATAAACAAAACAACAATTTGTTAAGGATGGCTCCAGTATTTGCCTATTGTGGTCACTGATGTTTTGGTCACTATTATTACTGGTTCATGTAATATGGGCGAGGAAACTTGTTCGGGCAAGTAAGTTTTGATGACCACTTGTTGTGTTTGACAAAGGTATTGAAAAGTATATCTGAGGGCTGTAGGTTGGAGTCCATTATCTTAGTGAAAAAGAGCATAGAAATCAGGGGCATGGGATGAACTGGGTGATTTGCTGTACATTTTGTGTGGTAATTGTTATTAAATTGTATATCATGAAGTTTCAGTTTATGTATGTCATACTCAGAGTATATTATGCATACTTGACAAGCCTCACCTATAAATAGGGAGACTCCTGATTTTTATGTGAAATTTTGATAATTTCTTATAAAAAAAAGCATGTCTCCCACAATAATCTGAAATTTTTCTTATTAATTCTTAATACACTTTAGAGTCTCCCCCATCAAATTGTAAAGTCTGCCCCATGGAAATTTTTTCAGGTTTGCAAGTCTGTATTATGTCACTTGGTTTTGATAAGCATAAGACTAATATCACCCTAGGGATATTACTTTTTGTGTAATTTCTATGTTAATGCAGCTTTATTATCATGACATGTAGAATTAGATAGGGCAGTCACTATAATATATTTCAAACTTTAATCTATGTTTGCCATTGTGAATGTATGTTTTTATTTCATTTTCCAGGCAATAAAATACTGTGCTATGGCTATATCTGAAATATCTCCAAATTTACCCCACAAGGTAAGTCGTGTTTATCTGCTATAAAAGATACAAAGTAATATATATACTCATATATTTTCTCTGTACACTGATTGCTTTGAGGCTATAGACAAAACTTTAAAAATGAAGTTTGTCATGGGCTTTTCAAATCTACTCTCTCTGAAAAGAAAAATCATATGTCATAGTTAATTCTGAAATATACAACTTTTCAGCCTGTATATAAATATAGAGCTGGTATTATTACATTTTAATTGACATACTCTTAGTATTCTGTAATGTGTCAAATAGTGTCACTTATCAAGAAATTTATAGGAGTTGAAGTTTAGTCTTCATCTTCTGATCATGAGATCATGGGTTCGAATCCGTGGCACACTGGTTGGCTTTCTCTATCCTTCAGATGAAACATTAAAAAACCTAGGTCCTTTGTCACAGTTGCTGTTTGCATGATAAAGAACCCTCACTGCTCAATGGCATTAGTGCTGAGCTGAAGCCAAATTTGTCACACCTGACCACCATTGGTGACATCTCCATATACATGAAAGACTCTTCACTGGGACATTAACATTACAACTAACTAACAAAAAGTTATACTTGCCAGTCAAATTTAATTATTGATCATTAATGAATTATATTTTTACAATGACGAAATATCTCATCCTGCAACATTTTTTTTTTCAGACGATAGTAGATGTTCTAAGACAGTGCTCAAAGGTAAGCTTATGTCAAAATTATACTCCTATTGTTCAATTTGATCTATCTGCCTCAAGATTTCTTTTTATTTTCTGGGAAGGGGGGATATGTGTAAAAATAAATTAATATTAAAGGACTTATATATTTAATTGTTTCATAAAGAATATATTGTAGGGAACAAGGACATTTTGAAAAACTCTGACAAGAAGGGCAGTTATTTTATGAAAATGTTTGAATATTGTCTATTTGCTTACTACTTGATTCATCAAAATTTCATCAGAGTTATTGCTCATTTCAGTTTCTCAGTTTACTCATTCAACATAAGATCTTCCAGTAACTAAAGTCATTGTTTACTGTTGTAATTTCCCATAAATAACGCTTCACAGCAGTATTAGACGACTTGATAGAAGTCTCTATAGCCTGGTGGTTAAAGGGGTCATATGTGGAAGATTTTCAATTTGAATCAATGTTCCAACAAATATAATTATGTCAAAGAAAGAGGCACCAACTCTTAGTTGCTTTGTGCTTTACATCTGAGATGAGAGATGCAGGTTGTTTGTATTTTGACCAAAGAAGTAGATGCCCTGTTTCACTGTTAGAAGGAGGCTGCTGTGGCTCAATGAATAGCCATTTACCTTCTGATTGTGAGATAGTGGGTTCGAATCTGCGCTATGCTGCATTCGGCTTTCCATGTCCTTTGGATGAAATAGTGACACAGGTCCTGTGTAACAGTAGGTGTTGACACACTGAAGAACCCTCAATGCTCACAGCCATTAGTGCAGAGTATAGGCCATATTTATTGCCCTTCCAGTATAGGGTGAAATCTCCATACAAGTGAAACATCCTGGAGTGTAAGATTTGGCATATTAAAGACTGCTTACTTTTCAATAGCCTTGTCAAGCATAGGCCAATATTTCAAGCCCTGGTAACATCATCATATCAGTGAAATATTCTGGAGTGAGACATTAAAAAACCATATAATAAACAAAATAGTACAATTTATTCATTATATTTTGTCTTAATTTCAGGCATGTGTAGTCAAAAGAGAATTCAGGAAAGCTGAGGTTCTTATAAAACATGCTGTTAGTTATGCCAGGTAAGGTTAATGTGAAATTATGTCTCTCTTGTTGTGTTAAATTTTGTTTACAAAAAAGCTGTTTGATTTTTTTTCTCTTTTAATGAAGAAATTGCTTAGTTATCAAACTATCTTGCATTCATGTAGACAATCATGATCATTATTGTAGAAGTTCCACTGTACAAAAAGTCCTATGTTGGCTAAATAAAATTAGAATTAAGGTTCTTGGGCCCATGCGCATCTCTTTGAAAGCCCCCCACATTACCGATTTTATTGGAAATTCAATTTAATAAGAGCCGTATTTGCTGTACTGTGTCTGGTAAGAAATTTAGTTGCACATCTCTTCCATCAGTAAAATGTTTAAATCTGTGGACAAGGATAACACACATACTCAAGTATTTGATTGTCAATGACTCTCATACACGAGGAAAAAACATGGCATGTGTAGTGTCCGTCTAGGGGCAAAAACTATCCTACCTTGGAAAATTATGGAAGGCTTGATGCTTCTGTGAATGATGTACATTCACTGACTTGTACACCAGTTTCAGTGGAAACAAATAAGAATTAGGAGGATGGACATTCCTGAATAATATACAGAACATTAAAGTTTGGGGAAAAAATTCTGACTGGGTATATTTTTTCATCAATAAAATGATAAATACCCGGTTAAAATCCTCCTGCCCACATTTGATTTAGTAAACATGGCCTGGGAACCAGAGAATTAATTTTAGGTGACCTTAATGGCATGATTTTATATACAAAAATTACTCATTAATGGGTATAAATAAATGCTTCATTTGTAAACAGTTTCTGTGTTCTGAATATTATTTGGTACATTTTGGATACATACTTTTCAATAAAATTATTTTTGTAAAAGAAATGCTTATTTGTTATGAAATAAAGAAGTTTAACACATAAAGATTGAAGATGAGGCAAGTTTTTCATATATATTACCCATGCTTAAAACATTAGAATTTGAATATCGTATTAAAAGTGAATTCTATGGAGTACACTTGGCCTAACTGCTCATCACAATCCTTGGATAAATCCATGTTTCATTTTCTTTAAATTACAGGGAAAAATTTGGTTTCCAACATCCAAAGTATTCAGATTCCTTATTAGATTATGGTTTTTATCTGCTGAATGTGGACTCAATAACGTCAGCTGTCCAGGTATACCAGGTAGGTTTGTACACAAAATCACAAGGGGCTACTGTGGCACAGGGATTTGCGTTAGATGTCGGCATGTTAAAGAACCCCCATTTCTTGATGGCTATAAGTACTGTGTATAGGTTAAAGTTTTTAGGCCTTTATCAAATGACCTTTCAATGCTGTGTTCATATGAGTGGTATAGCTACAGTATTTTGTCCAATTTTCTCCGCAGTTATTAGATCAGAAAATCTAATTTCTATTTGTCATGCTTTGGACCTGAGGTTCAGCAAAATGCTGTTTAAATGAAACACTTTTATTCTCAAATTACAGGAAAAATTGCATTCATAGTGCTGATGAATTCATCATAGTCACATGTTTTACTTATAAACAACAATATCATGTTGCAAAAATCAACCAATTTTTCCAGATATTAAGGAATTAAATTTATATACCATAGCATATTGGTATCCTTTTTCTTACACCAGATGGCGCTAGATATTCGGCAGTCAGTGTTTGGTGGTAACAATTTGTATGTGGCCATAGCACAAGAGGATCTGGCTTATGCCTCGTATGTTCTGGAGTACAGCTCTGGGAAATTTCAGGATGCCAGGTAAGATTATTATACTGGTAAATCTCATACAAGCTCGTTTTACTGTATACCAGATTATTTTCATCCAGTGTCATTTTCGCTCTCATGTACACGCAAATAGTTTTGCTCTAATTAAAATTCGCTGATTCTTGTCATTATTCTTTTTGAAATTTTTTTCCACTGATGATGAGGTGAAGGTGGCAAAAATAAAACGGGGGCAAAAATTTCCCTGTATACATACTTAATTTCTTAGTCTATTACTTATAGTCCATACAGATGCAAACCTTATGCTAGACTGGTTTGGGGGACTGCTGTGGCCTATTAGTTAGCTTGTTTGCTTTCTGATCACGAGTTTGTGGGCTCGAGTCTTAGCCGCACTGTGGTAAGCTGTTCCTGTCTTATGGTTGAGACAGTAAAAACCAAGGTCTTGTGTCTCAGTAGATATCGGCACATTTAAAAACCCTGCCTGCTCTAAAGCCAAAAGTGCCAAGCACATTCATTTGTCGCCTTCACCAGCACACAGTAACGTCTCCGTATAAGTGAAAGATTCTTGAGTGGTACGTTAAACAATAATACAACCAGCCAACTAGTTCAGTTGATTTAAAATCCAGTCTTCAGTGTGTTCTTTTTTTCTATGCTGTTTAGCAGGTAGATCTAATGAAACCCAATACAGGGGTCAAATTATATGACCTGTCTGCTTCACACAAAGGGCATGGTCAACTTAGATGTAATTGATGTCGTGCTATTTAGAATAATGTGACATGACTTAAATCATTAATTTCTGTCACATTTTCCCTCAAATTGTTGCATTTTCGAACAAATGAGACTGGCAACGAGTGCCATACCTGTGTCAGTATCTAGCCAAAATGTAGAGCCAAAGAAAATGAAGGTTTAAGTTGCAGGGTATAATAGAAACAAGAGGACTTGCATTGGACCATAGGAATTGATCTCTTTATTGGGTTTCATTAGATGATGCAGCACAGACCAAAAAAGGAGTACATTTGGAATGTACATTAGCTTAAGGGTTTTAGAATAAGTTTTATCATCAATACACTGTGAAATTTTTATATAATGAGTTTCATATCGAAAAAGCTGTTTTTATTGGGAGGCAGTCTCAATATTTAGATTGATGTGTACACAAATGGTACCAATGGGGACAGCAAAAACAGTCTTTGTGACCAGAAGGTCTTAATAAACAGATGGTCATTAAAATAGGCTTTACTGTAAATTCATCGATGAAATGTTTAGCTGTTAGAAACACATTAGGAAAATGTTAAGTCTTTCAGTTTTCTTGAGTTATTACCTTTGTCTAGGGGCCACTGTGACCTGTTAGCATATTCCGCTCTGAATTGTGAAGTGACGGGGTCAAGCTAAAGCCACATTGTAGTTGGTTATCCCTGTCTTTCAGATGAGACAACAAAAAGCCAGGTCCTGTGTCATAGTAGATGTTGGCACATTAAAGAACCCTCCTTGCTCTACAGCCATATGTGCCAAGTGTAGGTAAAATTTGTTGCCCCTCACAGGCACATGGTGACGTTTTCATATAAGTGAAAGATTCTTGAGTGGGAAATTAAACAGCAATACAACCAACAATTGACCAGTTACCTTTGTCTATTACAATCTTTAATTACCAGAAATTAACAGGAAGGCATTAATGAAAGCAACTTTTATTTAATAATATTGATCTTTACTTTATCAGTTACATAATGTTCATTGTATATCTCTTAGGGACCATGCTGAAAAGGCAATAGAAATCTTAGGTCATATTTTACCAGAAGATCATCTGTTACTTTCGTCATCCAAAAGAGTCAAAGGTAAGTGGCTACATAGTGTGTAAATTACAGTTTTAGTAGGATTTACAGTTTCGTTTCCATTCATCTGTCTGTTACACTGTATTTCATAGATTTATTATATTTGTTTTTGCATATACAGTCAAACCTGTTTTAAGAGACCGTTTAAAGGAAGGAGCAAATTGGGTCACATATGACAGATGATCTCTTAATTCAGGTGATTTGTATAGGAGAAAAGCCATTTTGGAAGCCCACTCATTTAGGTCACATAAGACAGGTTTTCCATTAATTAAGTGGGTTCTAAGGCAGGTTAGACTGTACTAAACTTATTTTTTTAACAATATATGCGTGTGTATCATTGGATTACAGATCCAGTTTATTCTATTTCAATTGATCTATTTACGAATCTTAGCCTTATGTTGGTAAGAGCCTTGTATCATTCATAATGGTTCAACCTATGATATCAATCAATGCCTCAGATCAGACAGTGAAAATGGAGGTCATGATTCAATGACTCAGTCCTTAGCAGAAGTCAATCTTTGTCCAACTTGTATTAGTTATATGTACATACTAGTCAATTTTTTGTAATGATGTGGAAGGTCGCATAACAATAAGACAACTTGAATAACGTCAAGCCATGTTAAACCTGACACCAATAACCCAGAGACTTTTCCATTTGAAAATGTTTTGTGAGAAATAGAATTTTCAGGTTGTATATGCTGTTTTCAAAGGTTGTGTTTCAGTAATCCGGACGCAATTTACTTGTGAACAAAAGCATCCAGCTTAATGAGACTCCACTGAATGTATTTATTACTCTTGTATAACTTTTTATACAATGTTTTATATTATTTAGCTTTGATACTAGAAGAGATTGCTATAGACAGCTATGACAAGAACACAGAAAACAGTCACCTGTTAGAGGCACAAGAACTTCATCTGCAGTCCTTAACCCTGGCCAAAAAAGCTTTTGGAGAAAGCAACGTCCAAACTGCCAAACACTATGGAAATCTGGGAAGGTTATACCAGTCAATGCATAGATATGAAGTAGGTCCCTATCTTTTGAGAGAGAGGGGGAGACATAGAGAGCGACAGAATTGAAAGACTTATAAATGCAAAAAGAAAAAATCAAACATAGAACATCTTGTATATTACAGCAGCGTAGAATTGGACATCAAATTCTTTTAAATACACCTTTGAAGTTTTATCTGTCTTGTTTGAAAAGCAATACTTAAAAAATGTTGACTGAATCTAAAATATATAATGGAAGTTACTAATTGAGACCAGTTGACAGTCTTTTGTTTATATCTTCTAAGTGTTACTTGTAAATGTAGCTTGAATTTCAAATGTATCCAGATGGAAGTTCCATCCTTTATATATATATATATGTCTTAACTTTCACTTCACAGGAAGCAGAAGAGATGCATTTAAAAGCAATAGAGATTAAGGAGCGACTGCTAGGTACAGATGACTATGAGGTAGCTCTGTCTGTAGGGCACCTGGCGTCTCTATACAACTACGACATGTGTAAATACAAAGAAGCAGAGAAATTATATTTACGGTCGATAGCTATAGGTAAGATACTCATATTAGTATATCTAATTATGCATGATGCTTCACTAAATAGATGTTATATACCATAACCCAATTCTTCTGTATCATTGCTTTTCAGTAAAAATGAGCAGATTAAATACCTATATGCTACTAACTCCAGTTGAAGAAAGATATCCGCATCTAAGAATGATAATTACATAATACTTTACTTACAGGCTGTTATTGATAATTGTTTTACCTATTCAATGCCTTGTGATCTAATGACCATGGGCTTTGACCTACATTTTTAAGTCTTTACTTTATTCCTTGGACTATATTTTTTAACCTTCAGAAATAGCCTTATAATATCTCATTTGTAGATTCCCTATTATTAGCCTTATAATATCTCATTTGAAGATTCCCTATTACTCCACCTTCCATCACTTTAGACCTTGGGAGCTTGACCTTGATTTTTTACTTTACAATCTAGCCGTACTGTCTTTAGTGGTTCCTTGTGTTGTGTATTAGATACTATTTATGAATACAATTCAATCCATGAATGAAAGTTAGCAAATAGATAATCAACTTTAATCTCATCTTTTTTGTTTTATAGGTAAAAAATTGTTTGGTGATGGTTATAGTGGACTAGAATATGATTATCGTGGTCTTCTCAGACTATATAGAACCATAGAAAACTTTGCCATGGCAGATCATTATCATAACATTCTCCTAGACTGGAATCGAATACGAGATCAAAATAATGCCGTGGAAGTGAAGCCGCTGGAGTTTAGTATTACACAGAATTTTGACGAAGTTGTGAAAGAGTGTTTTAAGTGATGATAGTCTCGGTTCATTTAATCATGTGTTCAAGTTACAAATTCCTGATTGGGCATCTGGCACTGTGTCCGACAGGATGGGAAAAAAATCCATACTGAAATCTGCGGCTGTTCTGGAAGATGCGATGTAACGATTATATGTTTATAAGGATCAGGAATACTAATGATTGAGGAGTGATATTGATTTCCGGAGGCATGGTGAGAAGGAAGTAATATGGACTCCATTCTTATTTATATTTTGAAAGTAGAATGATAATGAAAACATCTGCGATGGAATGAAGCTAGAGACGACAGTGTACTAAGTTTGCTGCAGACTTGTTTTTGATGTACAAATGCTGTGAATATTATTTATTTTTATTTAATTTTATTGATACATGTGCTTTTCTATAACTACATAACCATATTTCCCGTAGTTCTGCCAGGGTAAGTCATAACATGAGGATTGCTGTCATGTTTGTGTTCTTGATACCAGTTAACCCTTTCAACCCTGCAGATCATAATAGGCTGGTCTTAATCAATAGAAAAGAGCATACTATTTTGATACTTAGGGGTGAAAGGATTAAGTTTCTTCCAATAACTTCTCTTTATATATACAAGGTGATTTGATCATCTCAGTGATAGGATATTTAGTAACTTTCAGGTATTCAATGATGTTGTAAGTAACAATGACAAGGGATACTTTTATTACACTTTTGAACTAGTAAATACAAATGTAATCTCGCATATTGCTAAAATACTTCAAAGCATGTAGGGTTTAAAACCTCAACTAACCCTTTATTTATAACCAAATTCTGTCTCTGTGCAATTCAGACATACATGTATATCCTTCCGTATAATTATTTATCATTCAAAATTGTGTGCAATAACATCAATCAAAGAGAAAAGCATATATTGGGTCAGAATATATAGCACTGGTGCATAGATTTATTCTTAAATTGGATAATGTTATATTGTGAAGATATTCATCCATACTGACCAAGGGTAGAGGATTGGTTAGAATATTATGCTTTTAGATCACAAAGCTTCCAACTTTTGGTTTGTGTCCCACTTTAGTCAACTCCAGTCATATACAGTAGAACCACACTATTAAAAGCAACCAAGTCACTCACTTGCTAAAGTGGTCTGATAAGGGAGATTGTCTTCTAAGTGAGGTTGAAATAGATTAAAATGATGGTTAGTAGATCAACTGAATTTCGATGGTCCTAATTGGGAGATGTTCTAGGTAACGTGATGGGGAAGGTTCAACTGCACTAAGTTTGATGGGAGTCTTGACCTTTGTACTTTATTAGGTTAGGTATCAGTGATACTGTCACATCATTCACCCAAAATTATAAGTCTGTTGTACTTTAGTTAGATTGTTGAGCCTAGCATAAATAGTATAACAAAGAAAGCCAAATATATATATATATATA
>JACSZP010060760.1:0-12445 GCA_016161895.1 Pinna nobilis
AACTCTGATATATGCGTAAACAGGTTAGCATCTCGCTTACTACCATAAGGAGAAATCTCCAGGAAAAACAAAATAAAACAAATATAATTGTATTGAATCACGAGTATAAATATGCCGTGGCATTGTTGCTTTGGATTCCGTCATTTGTATCTAACGCACATTGGCTTGTAGCAGCCATGGCAGTTACACCGAAAAATTCTGTGGGCAGAAATTTGATTGGTTCCTTGCAAAGGTCTTGGGATTTAGTGAGGTATACGGAGTTATCATAGCTACCAATACAAATTAATCTTTTACGGAAAGGAGTGCCTCTCCCTGAAATGACGACTGATGAAACTTTTTGCATGGAGTGATGGATGAGTTTTGGATAAATGTATTGTTTTTTTGCAGGCAATTGAATCGAGATCTAGAGATAAAAGGGACAATGACCATGTGTTCCTGTCTACGACAAAAGTAAACAGCGCTATATATACAGCCAGTGTACCGGGGGTGAGGATACTAAACCTGGCAGAACCCATAGAATTCAGAGTGAAACAGAAACAAAAAGTAAACGTATTTTTTCTATTTCAAATCATCCAATACCATAATTTCATTTACATTTAATAAACACTCATCCGTTGTTTTACAGAACGTTTATGACAACTTTATATAATACATAAACTAGTGACTACATAATTCGACGGCTGTTGCAATCATTTGCAGACAATGTATTTGCCTATTTTCTCTTGAGCCGCCGTGTCCCCTAGTAGTCAGCTTCAGAGAGTAGCGAGGTTAGGGTGGTTTTAATTGCCGGATCTTTGACGAAGAGCTCCTCTCATCCTTTGCATGAGAAGTCCTAGGCCTCGTGCCACAACAATTGTAAGTTTAAAGCCGAACATAAGTCTAAAAAGGGTCCTTCGTCGATATTCGGTGACATCGCCATATGAGCGAAATACTATAGAGTGGAACATTACACAAAGAACAACAATAGCAAAATGGAAACGGGACGTGTTATTTATTTGTACTTTAAAAGTAGTTAAGAACTACATGTAGCTATACTTCATCACAGGTGACTTTGGATTTTATCCAGGTAGATTGGAAGATAAGAATATGACTTATGGAACATCCATGTAGCGGTAATGACTGTGCTTCATGTTGTTGGTTAATCCCTATTTACACCGTATTATCTTTTCGTCGTCTAGCACCTGCTTATTAACTTCTGTGTGTGCTACGTATAATATAGTACAAATGTTCATTTAGCAGATTTCGGGGACTTTTTAGACTGTAAATAAAACTGAGTTTTCTACATAAAGACAAATGCAAATTTTGCTTAGAAAATTAAAGTATTGACTAAACTTCCTAGCAGAGCTAAAATGAATTTAAATAATGTGAAGCTGAGTTGTCATTTTCCTTCCAGAATGCTAAAAACCCTGCATGCGCATATTTTGCCGAGGAAAGTATGGACAAAAAGAGGTGGAAGGGAGAAGGCTGTTATGTGAAAATGCATGTTCCTGGGAACTACACTGTCTGTGCATGTAACCACTTGACAAACTTTGCACTTATTATGGTATGGTTTAATATCAATACACAATGGAACCTCGCAATATGTAACTCAAAAGAAAATGGGTGAAATAGAAGATACCACGGGACTTCTTTCAAAATATAATAAGTTAACGACAGACAAAATCGTGGCCAAAACAAAAGGAGACAAAATTACAAACAGAAATACACAAATACACTTATAACTTAAAATAGTGTAACAGAAACCCCACAAAAAGCGTGGGTGTGATCAGGTGCTCCGGAATGGTAAGCAATTCCTGCTCCATTCGTGGCACTCAAAAGAGTTAGCACCTTAAATTGATGTTTATATATTCAAATCTGCCTAACTACATACATGTATTTGTAACAGATATCTTTTTTTCAATTTTTTTGTGGGCATGAATAAAGAATGAAAACAATATCCACTCATGCGTATGTATCAGAATCTTAAAAAAGTTCATAAAAATAATATATTACTTGAACTATTAAAAAGGCAGAAAAGTTTATAGAATATACAAGCCCGCAGAGAGATTAATTTCAAATGTCCTTATATACTTTCTTCGTATACATTATTAGTGACTGTACTTTTTGAGAACTTCACTTTTACGTTGCTGAAGCGCGTATGTTCAACATCTCACACTTACAGACATCACCGAATAACGGTGAATGGCTTTACATTTTAGCCCTTTCTCTGTTAGAAGGATCACCATATGGCGGTGAATCGTTTTAGATTTTAGCCCTTTCTCAGTTAGTGACTTTACGATAAGACTATGAGTAGCTTTACATTTTAGCCCTTGCTTTCTCGGTTTTACGAGCTATTTAGCAATGAGTGATATTTGATCTGCCAACATCTACTATGACAAGGTACCTCATTTTATACTGTCCCATTTAAGGCACAGGAAAAGCCAACTCCTGTCCCAGCAACAAGACTCGCCCATTCTGTCGATATGTTGGTCCAAAGTTGAGCGGTCTACTGTTGAGAGCCATGACGGCTCACTTGTATACCGGGTATGGAACAATACAACAGTAGGTATACGAGTAATGAAGTGATGACATGTATATAACAATTGGCAGGACTCACACACTTCCACTTAGTGGTTGTATTTATTTTGCAGGATGTGTATGGTACGAGTGCCCACATAAGCCAAGATCATAGGACAGCTCTGAGCATTCTGTCATATGTTGGCTGTGTGATTTCTCTTACAGGACTGACATTGACTCTTCTTACTTACTGTCTGTTCAGGTAAACAATAGTATTATCTCAACAAATTACTCAGATTTGGTCAATAATAAATTAATCTTTAGTTATTTCAACTTTCTTTTTGATATTTAATACTATGATAGGTTTATTCATTTTCAAAATTATTGAACAATGTAATATCATGGATGAAGTAAAGAAAAGAAGGAGAACATGCTAATATTGTATATAGCTACGTTGATGGTAATGGGAATTATGAATGATTATGATGATATATTAATGATAAAATTAATAATGAAATTGATTATGTACATTTTGTTGTAGACCACTGAGGACAACACGACCGGCATTGATCCTGATGAATCTGTGCGGCGCCTTAATCGGATTAAACGTTGTCTTTCTCATTGGTGAACATGATTATGTATTTAACAATGAAGGAATATGCAAGGTTTGTTGAGTGAAAATTTAGAAAACTTAGGTATTTCTTTCACTCTAAAGATAGTCACACATTGATTCATTACAGATTTAGATTATTTTGCAGTTCAATAAGATGAATGTATAGGAATATTGGCAAACATTTAATCGATTTAACTATTAATCAAAAGCTGCTTGTCGACACAGATATCATGTTTGTCTGGAAAATTAATATTAAAGGAAAACTATATTTAGATACATATTACAAAAGCTTCTGACTTCTGTCCTGTACAATCTGCAACTGATTTGTTGCAATATTAAGCGTGGCAATCGCCAGAAGAATAAGGAGGCATTATACAATTTGGTGAATATTGAACAAACACTGACCTCTGACCTCTGACAACTCCGAGATAGGACCAGATACCATGATATTCGTTCCCTGCTGACCCGCCACACCTCCGGCGAGTACACAGCAAATTCAGACGAAATAGTTGAAAAATAAATTATAACCGAGGTCCCTCTCACAGACGGTGGTGGGAGTTTATGGGACCGCCACTGCGCATTGCGCAATTGCTGTATAGCCAGGCATTGACCACAATTTGAACAACATCTTCAGCATTAATATAAGTATTGTTTTGCATTTCTCGTGCATCACATAATTTTTTCCATGCTCCGTTGTTTTCATGCCCCAATAAAACAAGAGAAATGCAAAACAATCCTTATATTTACATATTTTCTCATTGTCTGTTAGACTGCTGTACGCTGTGACCTCCTAGCCATTAGATTATTTCCCGTAGCGGAGGGGGTGATTCGTTTTATGTAACCGCTCAGTAGCTGTCGGGTTAGAGAAATGGTTACTTTTTCGGCCTTATCTATTGAAAAAAAATATTGAGATTTACTTTCTTTTCTCTAGACCATTTTGATGGAAACTATTGATTTGAAAAATCTGAAGTACCTGTCATTCGGTCTGTTTGTCATTTCTTATATTCCACCCCTGTGGTTCCACCATCCAGTGGCGGAGAGATGTAAACTGCCATTGGCGGCGGCAACATGGGAAACGCGGCTGGCCGACCGGTCAACCGATTTTAATATTTACTTGTAAATTCCGATACTTCATCAAAGGAATATATCATAGAAAGTTTGAAAATAAAAATAACTTAAGATAAAGAAGGCAAGTATTTCTTGTTCTTGACAATTGAAAATTACCACCGCAAGTCTATTTTAGTATTTATAATGTTTGTACGATCAGCTGACCAATCCGTTGACTTGAGATTTTTACAATGCCGGTGCTGTAGGCTAGTTTCTATGTCAACAAGCTTGAGCTTCTCACTAAAAATTGGCTACAGTATTATCTACTTCATCGATGTCATCGTATGGAAAACAGCTCCATGGCTGTGGGCATTTTAAATGTTTATAATGCAAAACCTCGACATGATGAGAAAGTCGCACTGTAATGTAGTCAGCGGCCGGCCAAATCGGAACAAAATGACGGAGCCTACACTGATTGGCCAAGTCACTGTCAACGGTTTTTTTTGTAATGATATTTTATGTTCGTTAAGAACAAACAAATAAATTTATTATTTGTATTCATTCATTCATTCATGTTGAAATTTCAGAGGTTTGCATTTACAAAACCCTTAATATAAATAGAAAGGTTTCCCCGATATTAATGTATTCATCCGTCAACTTACAGTAAAGCGGTTTTCTTCGGCAAAGCTCACGCGCCTCACTGCATTTATTGACTGTTGCAGTGCAAACTCGTACAATATAGGTGCAATGAAGGAAATTACAGTCGGTATGTGAATATTAATGACTCCCTTGAAACGCAAGGTCATATCGCTGTGCATATTACGATACAAGAAAAAGAAAAGAAAAACAATCAGATATGATACTTTGATATATCCTTCTTTGACTTTCTAGGTCGTCGCGGTATTTCTACACTATTTTCTATTGACTGCCATAATGTGGATGCTCGTTGAGGCTTTTTATTTCTTCATGACAATTGTTTTGATTTGGAACTCCCATATTCACAGATTTTTCCTGAAGATATGTGCTTTTGGATGGGGTATGATACAATCTTTTATTGTTATGATAATACATTTGACTATAATCTTTCACATTTGAATGTTTTATTCAAAAACGATAAACAAAATAGCTGTCATATTTTAGCAATACGTAGCACATATTTCTAACAATATTTCCTGAATAATAAAATTATAAATCTTGGTTTATCTAGAATAGGTATTTGATCATTCAAATAATGATAATTGAAAAAGTGAAAGTTTTACTCGTATTTTCAAGTCCGAATTACACATCTGTTATTTTAATTGCTGCTTGATTGCTACTGGTAGCAATTTATATGTTATATAATAATATGTAAAGATGATTTACTTTTATGTACAGGGATTCCTTTGGGTATTGTTGGTGTTACATGGATAGTAAAAAGTGGAAGGAATTATGGACTGCAGGGAGGAGGAATGTGAGTATCAGAAAGGAGGGGAGGAGTTACTGATTGAAAAAATCTGAATATGCAAATTAAGGAAGTCTGTTGGATACAGGCCACCTTATTCCCGAAGGAATTCTGAAGGGTTCCCTTTATAACAAAGACTGCTCAGTCTATCGCTCCTGTTCTGGTACCCATTTTCTACAGAATTCAATTTGATCAGGAAAACAAAATTAAAGAATACATAGATAAAAACTAGATACCATTTTCAATGAATTAAAAAATAAAAATACGGGAATCCAAATATCGTTAACTTTAAAGCTAAAAAGGAAAACAGAATTCTGTACCAAATACAATCAAAATTCGATCTTGGTAATTTCAGCAATTTAAAAAGAAAGGTGATCTAGAACATGGTAACATTACGTTACTTATTCTCCTCTAATCTCGTTAATATAGTACAGTCGAACTCGGATGTATTGAAACATAATGGGGAATTGATTTTCTTTCAAACGAACATGGTTTTCAAGTAACCTGGGTTCAATAAGTATCAAAACAATTTAATGAAAAAAATTTAAATTATTTCAAATTCAGTAAGATTTCAATATATAGCAGGGTTCCATATATGTAAGATCCGATGTATATAACGTTAAACAAAGTATAATTCTGATATATTTCCAGATGCTGGCTTGATCAGCCTTCCTTCTATGGAGCTGTCCTGACACCTCTCTGTGCAATGCTTACTATAAACACGGGTGTATTTGTTACGGTACTACGGAGGATACTGGGGATGCACTCAAAGAAGTTGAACAAGACGGAAGCGAGGCAGACATCCCAGAGAATACGTGGATCATTAACTGCTATCGTCATGCTTGGCTTAACGTGGGGAATATCTATTTTCGCAATCGGAAATAATTCCGCGAGTCTCATGTTTCAATACTTGTTTGCAGTGTTCAATTCACTACAAGGATTTTTCATTTTCCTGTTTCACTGCATATTGAAATCAGAAGTGCAAAAAGTATGGTCAAAGATGATATGCAAAAAGAAGCCTGTTGTACTTGGGACGTCAAATGGTATGTATAACAGTGAAAACAACGTTTTGTACAAATAACAAGGGTACATAAAATCAGAGCTGTCTCTGAATATGCACACATTCTCCTCAAGTTTTGCATTGGCCATGAGTTTTGCTTTGCCATTTAGTAAGGGCCGACAAAAAATTAACAAATCAAAACAGAAAAAAAACAACAACAAACAAACAAACAAAAAACAAAACAAAAACCGAACAAACGAAATAAAAACGAACAGTTTGTATGCATTGCGTCATAGGCTTTAGAATAAAATAGAACTTTCAGATGGTGTATAATATAAGACGAAGCGCATGAATAGCAACATGCTTAATATGCTCAATAAAGTGTTGAAATGTCACAAGTTTTCATTGCAAAAATAGCCTATAATTACAATATTACGCAGTCAAGACTTTATCTGGCTAAAGAGAAAATTAATTGTCTTCCATTCTTGCAGACGAAACGGAATAGTTAACGTACAGCATATACAATTACGTTCATCAAGATATGAGTCTGTCTGATTCCAGAGTATAAAAAACAATACAACTAAAACTAAATCGACAAAACAAATACATGATTATACAAAGATGTAGCAAAAAGATGAAAATTTTGGTCACCAGATGGGATCATCCGATCCCCGCCGTGACATCCGAAGTGATCGGGGCCTCCATGGCCCAGTGGTTAGCGTGTTCGACTGCGAATCGAATGATCCGGGTTCGAGCCGCGTAGTGCAACTCCGCGGTTTACCGTCCCTGTCTTTCGGATGAGACAGTAAAACCCCGAGGTCCCGTGTCACAGAAGGTGATGACACGTGAAAGAACCCTCCCTGCTCTAAGGCCAGCAGTGGCGAGCATTGGCAAAATTTGTAGCCCTTCATCGGCACATGGTGACGTCTCCAAATGAGTGAAATATTGTTGAGCGGGACGTTAAACAACAATTCCATACCATCCAAAGTGATCATTAATAATTTTCCATTGCTTTGTATATGCATATATTCTCTGAAATACACGTATCTGTCATGATGTATGTTTGTCCATTTTGTTAGAGCCGACGTGGCTCCACAGTAAAGTACTCGTCTTCAGGTCATGGGCTTGAATCTCGACGAAGGACGATTCGTTTTCCATGTTCTTCGAACAAAAACTCCAAAATTTCAACAGTAACATAAAAGTAATGACCATCACTTATTACTTTTGCTGTATGAATACCATCATATCTTGTACCTAATGCTCATGCTTATACATTTTACCTTTTAGGCATCGGGAATATGAGTACATTCAATGCTTCAACCACACCGAACAAGTCGGACTGAATCATTGGACGTCAAGTATAATAATCAGTGATTGCAGGAATATCTATCACCTGTTCTCTATAAAGAAACTGACAGTTGAAATAATAATCAATTGTTGACTGTTATCTACTCGAGTGTAATACACTATTCAGTACTTACTTTTGTGTTTTGCCCACTCGAGTGAACTATATTTTTCAGTAGTTACCCTTGTATTTTGCCTACTTTAGTGAACTACACTTTTCAGTAGTTGCAAATATTTGCAAATATTTATACGCTTCAGCACATACATTGCTTGATAAATGCTTCGAATTTAGCGATTTTATCGTATTATGAATTAGTGTTTTTATCTGTCTAATGCATAAATATAACTAATTAATGCTTATTGTCCATTTGTTTGTTTTCTTGTTTTGCTTTACGCAAAAAAACCAAAAAAACCGCACACCTTTCGGTCATATAGTGGACCCTAGCTTTCACTGATAAAGTAGAGATCCTGCGATCCTCGTAAGAATGTTCTGTAAATCCAGTAATATTCGCGAGAATTTCATTTTGGCGTAATTGCGCGAGAGCACTTACTCCCCAAAATAAAACCCTTGCTAAATATACTAACCTGATATTAACGGGCATTAAACAATACAAACTTCAAACTTAAATTCGAACGCGCGAAAATATAGTATCGCGAATAATTACATGACCATTGATTCGCTAAAAATAGAGTTCCGCGAAAATTTCTGGATTTACAGTACCCAAAAGACGCTGGCATCACTGAAGTAAACTGACTAACATTCTCTCATAACTGACTTAAGTTTCAGCGCGGGTAAATTTCGCGCTGACTAGAGGGTAAGAAAGTAAATGGTTAAAAACACTATGTTCAATCCATTAGGCCACAATAGCCTCTATATTTTAGTTTATACCACTCAAATAACAGACTCACCAAAATCCGTCCAACCATCCTAACCTTTTTGCAAACAATTTGTTGTTACAAGGGTTCAAATTGTCTATGTTCAAGTCAGCTTTTTGCAATTTCTACGGTCTGTATAATAATATGGTTTCCGATATGGCCTGGCATTGGGTCGAATGCTGTCTGACGTGTTTCATAACGGTTGTAAGACCGTTCTTTACAATCTGATTTTAACTACAGATTACTCATTTTACATGCTCTAGATATAGGGTTCACGGCGTGTGTGACCGGTTGACAGGGAATGTTTACTCCTCCTAGGCAACTGATTCTGATTCGGATAGATAAAAAAAAAGAAAGGTACCGAAGTTATGTGTGTACATGTATATTAATTCTAATAAAATTCAAAAACATTGTCATTCGAGTTTGTTCCATGGCTGAAAAAGCTTAAACAGCATTTAAATAGAAAACAAGAGAACAGATAGATAAGAAAATAATATGGCAATTTCTAGACCTTTATCATATGTCGAAGCGGCATCTATAAAAATGCAGGACAAAACACAGTGTTCTTTCAAAGGAACTGATTTCTATATTCCTGGCAAAGAGGAAATGGATTTCACATATTGGATTATATATAGCAATAATGATAATGTGTGGTGGACGAACATATTGACGGACGACAATGATCTTCTGCTCACTGCGACGCATTTTTATGGACAATTATCAGTCTAGATCACAAATACTCATGAGTGAATTCACTCTTAGAATCTTAAGTTCACACTCAGGTAGTCCTTTTATTTTTTAGGGGAGACCCTCAAGATAAGGGTAAAATATCCTTCTTTAGGCAAATGCTGGGCATATCGGCCGAGCATAGACAACCAGGGGCTGTGAAATCACGAATATTTTAGATAAAAGCTCAGAATAACAAACTGTGAAACTGGCAACAAATTACACATGCAAGTGAAAGGCATCCATGGCCGAGTAGTTAGTGTGTTCGACTTCAAATTGAAGGGTCCCGAGGTCCCGTGTCACAGTAGGCGGTGGCACGTTAAAGAACCCTCCCTGCTCTACGGTCATAAGTGCCGGGCATAGGCAAAATTTGTCGCCCAGTTTATCACAGAGGTAAGAAATTAGAGGTGCAGGCGAAGTCGAAATATGTAAGATACCTAAAAGAGAAAAGGGTGTCCAATTAGCGTAGTGGTTGGCGCATTGGTTTCTCACCAATGCGACCAGGGTTCTATCGTCAGATATGTCTAGGTAGTATGTGAAATGGTACGGTTGGTCGCCAGCTTGGATACGTGGGTTTTCTCCCAGTACTCCGGTTTCCCCCCACAGCAACGACCTCAGCACGCCGACATCAGAACCAACGAGAAACATTAATATAAGTTATTTGAACTTGTTTGTTAATCGTTGTAAAATAAATAAAGTTTAAGCTTTTTGAAACTTAAACAAAGGTCTCGTTGCAAGAGATTTTCCTTTTACTAAGTTTGTAAGTATTGTGAACAACTAGGACACGTACAGACAAAGTATACACTGGTAGAGAAAGACATTGGTGAAAGTCTGAAACGCAGTATATGAAAAGGGTACACTCTCATCCCCACAAAAGACAGAAATACTTACTTATGTATAAAAAAGATGACCCACTTTAGTTAGAAAATTAGATATACATGTATATTATATAATATGATTATATTTACAAAGAAGCAGTACAATATATGGCAACGAGAAGGAAACTAATCCTGAATAGAATTATAAACAAAGATCAAAACAGTTCCATCAAAAGTAAAGATAGAAAAACATGTAATAACATAAGATAGATTAAGGGTTTATAAGATAATACAAAATACTTAAAATAAATGGAATTATTTTTTTCCTTCGATTTAAGCAAAGCATCTGATAAAGTAGAGTGGAAACATACCGTATGTTACAATCTCTAGACTTTTTGGTATCGACTCTCCTTTCAAAAATTGGCTATAATACTTACAAAATACCAATTGAAGAATAATGAATAAGGGGTGGGTATCGTCTTCAATAAAATATGCCGATGAAATAGACAATGCTGTCGATTATCTGCTCTCTTCGTTATCATGATCAAAACTTTAGCACCAAAACTAAGACAAATAATCGATATTAATGGAATCAGATTCCACTCAAACACAGACTTTTAAAAGTCACAAAGTTCGTTGATGCTATTTAATTTTATTTAAGAAAGAAAAAAAGACATGGCGAAAGAATAAACACATTAGAAATATATTCGGTTCAATATCTTGTATTGAATAAAACAGACAAAAATCATAGGGATTAAAATTGTAAATATAAAGAGATGGAGAGACGCAAATTTATTAAAGCATAAGAGATGTATTGAGGTATTAATGCAAAAGAAGAAATAAAACTTTATTGGAAAAAAATGAAAAGAATGAATTGATTTTATCCATAAATAAGGAAGTGCAACAATAATAGAAGGAATACAAAAAAAATGGAATAAACCTTGTAATCTAAACACTTCTGTTATAATATCACAGTTTTCACATGGGCTATCATATGATACATAAAACTGAACATAATCAATATAAGTAGATACGGAATTCAAAAATAGATGATATAAGAAGAGAACTTATTAGAGGTTAAAACGAAAGTGAGCTAAAAGTAAGAGATCGCATATAAATACAGTATTGTCAAAGTGACTCAACATTGACTAAG
Organism: Pinna nobilis; assembly: GCA_016161895.1. Classification (NCBI taxonomy): domain Eukaryota; kingdom Metazoa; phylum Mollusca; class Bivalvia; order Pterioida; family Pinnidae; genus Pinna; species Pinna nobilis. The sequence continues at coordinate 11,515 of JACSZP010060760.1, forward strand.
GGGAGATAATGCAAACTATTTTCTTGAAAAATGTTTGACATTCAAGATGAACTTAAATATTATTAAACATTTTTGAAATAAGATAAAATTATTCCTGGCTTTTATCAAAATGCAATGAAAGTGTGGATTGAAATAAGCGGATCCAAAAAAAAAATAAAGACAAGTCAAAGAGACATTTCACCTTAAATCATTTTGGTCAAGAAATATATAAAGTTTAACAATATACACCGTACTTCTAATATTTGAAAATTTGATTAACTAAAATATTATCAGGATACTTTGCATTTTTGACAAAAGAAGGAATTATAAATGAACAGCAAATATCATAGAAGTAATTAACGGATGGACAAGAGTAAATTAAAATGACCCTAAATTTTAGGGGGTGGAGGGTACAAAGTATGTGTTTGATGGCGACTATGCCACAGACATCATAAATCTTTGTCTTATTTCTTGGTCGATCTGGAATAACTCAAGTCATACATAACTTTCACCGTCTTCTTCCGTCCTGGCAAACTACAAGAAAACATGAAAGATTTATCAAAAACATTTAACAAGAATAATGGGATTTCTGGTTTCACTTATTGATGATCAAAATTCTGTTCCATCTTTAATCACGGTGTGGCCGCCGTGGCCCAGTTATTAGCGTGTTTGTTTTTATCATCGAGAGGTCCGGAGTTAGAGTCCGAGCCACGCTGTAGTTAACTGCCCAGTACTTTCAGATGTGGTAGTAAATATCGAGGTTCTACGTTAGTCAGTGTCGGCACTTTAAAGTACCCTTCCTGCTCTACGACCGTAAGTGTCTTGCACAGATAACATGTGTCGCCCTTTACCGGCATACAGTGAACTCTTATAATTGAAAGATTCTTAAGTGGGTTTTAAACAACAATACAATACAATACAATACAAAAGTATAACGCAGATTTCTTCCCTG
>JACSZP010060784.1:0-16238 GCA_016161895.1 Pinna nobilis
TACGCCCCCTGGACCCCCATCGGAACTTTAAAAAGATACATGTTGACTTAAAATACCAGTGATTTAACACAATACATGTAGTATGTTATTAAAAGGTGTGACAACTCATCAGCTCCCGGGGGCTATATCCCCACCCCTGGACTACCACTGAGTATCTCTAGACGACCTAAGCACAGTATATCAATAACTTTTGCGCAATTGTCTTTAAAAAAGTGACGGAATTTAAGGGAAAAAATCCGAACCCCCCCCCCCCCCTTTGAAAATTTTCTGGATCCGCCTATGTGTTACATGATGTTTGATGTACCACCATTGCAAATCTGATTTCTGTGGATACTTCCCTGTAAGTGAATGTAGAGCACAGGAAGAAATCTACGACCAAAAGAGAACTACGTGTGAGATATCTAAACTACACCAGACTCCGTATCATTTAATAGAATCCAAACTATTGGCAAGTTTACCAATACACAAAACAAAAGAATAACTCCAGTACTTGTGTTCTTAGATTTTAATATCACAGTATTTTTCTCCAACACTAGCTCAAAATCAAAACCATAATTAATTACACTTAAATTTTTCGAGTACTGGGTTCTCAAATTAAAAAGTCACTGGTTGCCTCTCAGGCTCCAATAAAAAGTCAATCTTCATATCTAAGCTACATTACAAATTTTCAAGTGATAAAAAGGGTCACAATATTTTGTATCTGTTATCCTTGGCAGAAAATTACATACATTGACACTTCTAAAATTGTATCCAACGCACACGATATAAATGTATCCAGTTGTTCTGTAATTAACCCATGACTCTCTTTGTGAATTTCACCAGAGACGTATATCTCTGATTTATCACACACACACAAATCCTCTTCTTTTCCAAAGAACACAAATCCATTTTCTTCTAATAATCTTATGCATGGCAATCACATGTATAACAATGGCATTTACCAACAATAATATAGTTCAAGGAGACTTAGTGGACGTATATTTTTAATTTAACAATTTAGCAAGCTAAGGTTTATTCTTTTCAATTAGGATGAAGTTATACATCACAATTCAATCACAATGTTTGTGTTTAGTACTTACCATCAACTATATTTTCACAAGTATGTGAGCAATGTCTATATCCAAGATCAGTATTGGAAAACAAGAAGAAAACGTGCCAAATCATTCCTTCTTTAAACAAAAATTAGATTACCAATAAGAGAGTAGTAAAAACTGGATTCAAGATAAACATAATACCCATACAATTCTTCCGATGATAAAATATTGATGAACCAATAGCATTTGTGTGGATCCAGTACCACTTTTATTCATCAAATTTAGGTCTGAATGGTCTACTGTAATTTGGAAATTTTCGTAGACCTTTATTTTGGCGAACAATTCATTTGTACCGAGTGTTTTCTGGATAATTAACCAATGAAATCCTCGGAAATTTATAAAATTTAATTATTACATATAATACCTAATCAGTCCGTCCCTTCACAATCATTAATTTACTTTCATTTATTTGACATCTATGGTCTAAATAAACCAAAATATTAACCACATATTTAACTCATCAATTTTGATTTCCTGTTTTCTGAGCCGTTTTAGAGAAATACTGACTAAAGTTAATGGCATCATAAAGTTTGCCACCTTAATTCACTGAGCATGAGTTTCGAATTGAAGAGAAATTTATGGGAATCCCTAATTAATCTATTTAATCAAGTAAAATCAAGTATATCAAAGTTATGACCAAATGTAACATTGTTTTGGTACAATAGTCCTTTTCTCAAAATCATCAACATGTGACCTGTACAAGTCAAGATATGGGCAGCTTTGGTAAATAAAACACAACATAGAACAATGAAGAAATAATAAATTCAAATATTTTGAACCTCAACAGTGGAATCTATCATTCAGGTACTCACCTCTCTTCTCAAAACTTACATTTATTAACCCTTATCTGTTCAGGTATAACAAAAAATCCATTTGACAACTGAACATAAAATACATGTGTGACCAGCAATTCACTTTTCTTATCACTAGTCCTAGTAATAGATGTTAAATTAACACTCGAGACTTTATAACTTTAAGTTGCCAACAACCTATATGCAAATATGAATAATGCATGACAATTCTTAAACAATACGAATGATGAATTCTAAAGATTGGTCACTTCTCACCTCTTTTCTCTATGACATGGACGTAACAGAATGATGAATTTTCTCCAGTCATAAGCTGAGCATGTTGTAATATACTAGCTTTGATCAGCTGTAAAACATAACAGGCATTCAAAGAATCAGCAACTGTCCCATAATTCTAATGACATTTTGAATACAATTCCTGTATGTTTATTTAAAACTAATAAACCCCTAGAAAACAATAGGCTCAATGACTTAGGCACATCCAAATGAGTCATAAGGGGTGAACCAGTTTAAGGAATATTCATTACTAGAATAGTCAATTAACTTTGTCAAGATCAAGAAATTACTGTACGGTATGGTATTGTTGTTTAACATCCCACTCAAGAATATTTCACTCATATGGGGACGTCACCGTGTGCCGGTGAAAGGTGATACAAATTTTGCCTATGCTCGGCACTGCTGGCCGTAGAGCAGGGAGACTCTAGACTTACACAGGTGTGTAATCCAACACCTACTGTGACACGGGACCTCAGTTTTTTCTGTCTCATCTGAAAGACAGGGACAGCCAACCACAAAGTGGTGCTATGCGGCTCGAACTCAGATATTTTGATTCGCAGTTGAACACGCTAACCACTCAGCCATGAGAAAGTACTGTAAATTCTTTTAAAGTATAAAGGGTAAGTATTCAATGGAGGCTATGACAAAGTTCCCTGATTGGTGCTATACCTCAACATAATTGAAGGTACCTAAACAAATTTTCTTTGAGAATTCATTTTGCCATTCACTCCATTAACATAACCTTACTGTACATGTATGAATTCTTTAGATTTACTGAGGCGTATTTCATTTATATGCAACTGTCAATAAATAATGGTGAATATTGGTTTATTCTGTACACTATTGGCAGTGTGGGATCCTTAACGTACAGACACCTACCTACACAGGACCTGTTTTTATAGTCACATCTGCTGGAAAAGATCAGTCCTATGGCAGCTGAGACTTGACCTTCCTGCCCTTGACAAGTAGAGACGTCAACATTAACAGAAAAAAAATTGAATGATTTAATGTGGAAAAAATTCCAGAAGCTGTTAAGAACCTACATTGTCAATATTCTTGTGCTTCATTTCATTTTTTATTCTTTTTATGGAAATATAAATTTGAAACCCATAAGTTATCTCAGCCAAAAAAAAAAATCCTTAAAGAAATTAGACTTGTCTTTAAGTAATCAAAAAATGTTTAGTGTATTATTTGGCAATTTCGTTCAAAATAAAAACTCAAAAAAAAATTGTTCATGCATTTTACTCACAAGTATATAGAAAAACACAATGGATTTTGTCACCAACATATTGTTGGGGGCCTCAAAAAGCCCAACAGCCAATAACACTGTGACCCACTTAAAGATTGAGCAGTACCTACCGGTAAGACACTCACCAGAATGGGTACTAGATATAAGTGCCCCAGGGTACATTCCTGTTCTATAAAAAAAATCCTGTTAACCCAACATCTAGCATCTCCGAAGATCTTAAAGATCTCCGATTAGTTCAATAAAACAACTTTAAATATCACTATCTTCTAGAGTAATACTTATAATAATGATGTACTAATTTTGCTGAAACTTAAGGCTCTATAAGTATTAAAGTTTTAAGTTTTATTGCAATTTTAATAAAGCAGCATTACAAAATCTAACACAGAATTTCATTGATAAAAGTTGCTATCAAGACAAACTACTTATTCATTGATCGGTAGCAATTTCAACATTTCAGTTAGGGGGTTGGTAATATTATCCAACAGCAGGTCTTCTTGCTGTGACCATATGCCTTTATTCAACCCCACTCTCTCTCTGTCGTTGATACAAATCCTAACAAACCACTCAAAGTCACCAACATTTTTGATGGGGGCAAAGTTACCAAACAGTAAATCTAATTGCTGTGACCACCTGCCTTACATTTCAGTCTTCACTTTAGCCTTATCCGTAAGTATGGTTTACAATAATAAATGTTTGTGATCACTTGCCTGTAAGTCTTTCTTGATTGGCAGTTAAATGTTGTATTTGATACTACAGTGGAACCTCGTCTAGAGACCACCTCTCTATTAAGACCATCAACATTCTGTCGGTTTATCATTAATTTAGGCTATTTTAACCTCTCTTAGCCTGTCACTTAAGTGGTCTTAAAGCAAGGTTTCACTGTATCTATATTTGAAAACATGATCACCAATACGGTCAACATCTATCCTTTGTTGTCCTTTTTCATTTAATGCATCTCAGACTGTAAGGTAGGGAGAATGAAAACAACATATTTCTTTCATAACATGACAATTCTGTCTTTCATATTTTTGACATTACTGTCATAATTCTATTCAATCAATTTACCCTATTAAATTCACTGTTTTGAATTTGCCAGCGAATGGGGCCAAAAATTTCCGTTTTCGGTATATTGAATACTACATGTACTTTTGATCTCTACAAAATAATGATCCATCTTAGTTTTTTCGTGTGTTAAGGCATACATTCCTGAATACTGAACCTCAAACACAATATGCTTTACCAAATGGATTATCATATTGCGACTATAAATCTGTAATGCTATTGGGGTGATTTTTTCCCCTCAAAAGAAGTAAATTTGGGTGGTTAGTCTTAAATCCAAGTGATTCCTGGTTCCTGATAAAAAATTGGGGTTTTTTTTTAGAATATCAAACAGAAATGTATCGACTTGAGACTAACCAGATGCTATAGAAGGCTTCTGATTTTTGCCAATGCTCACCACAAAGATCTACTGAATAAGGAGGCATCTTTACATCTGCTGTGGCATGGGGTGTCAGTTTTAATTGGTTCAATCTAAGGCTTACACCTTTTCCATCAAATGCTTAAAGCTTTGCAAACAAAGATTCCTATTAGTGTTAGCAAATTGGGTTTCCAGACCCAAAATTGAGAACTTCGGCTTACTAGTAATATGCTCAAACCACTCAGCCACAATGGCACCAATCAAATCTATCTGAAAATTCGGATAAAGCAAAAGGAAATTTATAGCCTACAAGGTGGTGTTTGTTTCTTTTGTTGCTCATGGCAATTTGTTTCTCCTGTTGCTCATCATCTTGAGCATACATCTTGACAAATTTTTGAAACTCTTAGTCATTCTCGAAGTGAAAATGTCTTAATGAAGACCCATATCTAAATCAGGCAATGAGTGAACAAACTGAAGTGAAATAGGGGACAGTTTCAAGGAGTTGGTCAAACACTAATGGCCAATTAGAACAGGTATTACTATCCTAAATGGTGTTTGTTTTTATACGACCTAGTCAATATCTGTTTGTAATTACATATAATGTATTGCAATTAATTTGAACTTGTAATCAATTAGTAACAGTTCAACGAATCATTAGGTCCTTAAATTCACGATAGTACTTTAAAAGAATCAGTCCATGCATTGTACTTAGAAGTGCATATAAAAACAACACAAAATTTTGTCACCAACATGTTGTTGGGGGCCTCTGAAACCCAACAGCAAAAACTGCTGTGACTGATTAACAGAGTGGTACCTACCGGCAAGGCACTCACCGGAATGAAGCAATTTATCTCTTAAATGTAACTGTACCAGGATGCATTCCTGTTTCATAAAAAAAAGATGTCTGTTAACCAAATATCCATTATCCCTCGACAACAATGGTTGACAAAAGATTAGCTTTTTAAATATTGATATAATTTGAAATAACAATTAAGATAGATTTATTGGTTCTCATGATGAAAATAGAATACAAAGATATGATTTTTACTTAAGTCACTCTTCAAATTCATTTCGAAGTAATGTGAAATATTAGTAGTATTTCATCGGTACATGGTATTAGCAGTTTGTTTTTAATCAGAATTAATTTAAATATTTTTGTCACCAACATGTGTTGGGGGCAATGCTACCCAACAGCAACTATATATTGCTGTGACCATTCTTTTGAATGTTTACATCACTCATTCTAACAAATGAATCAGTCACCAACATTTCAGTTGGGGGCAAAGTTACCCAACAGCAAGTCTACTTGCTGTGACCACTTGCCTGTGTTCTTTTTCAAATTTGCTGGACTTTGTAATTTGCCCTACTTTAACTGCACTCTTAGTCGCCAACATTTCAGTTGGGGGCAATGTTACCCAACAGCAAGTCTACTTGCTGTGACCACTTGCCTGTGTTCTTTTTCAAATTTGCTGGATTTTGTAAATTGCCCTACATAAACTGTGACCACTTGCCTGTGTTCTTTTTCAAATTTGCTGGATTTTGTAAATTGCCCTACATTAACTGCACCCTTAGTCGCCAACATTTTAGTTGGGGGCAATGTTACCCAACAGCAAGTCTACTTGCTGTGACCACTTGCCTTGAGTTTTTTTCACTTCCCTGGACTTTGTAGACTGCCCTATATAAACTGCACCCTTAGTCGCCAACATTTTAGTTGGGGGCAATGTTACCCAACAGCAAGTCTACTTGCTGTGACCACTTGCCTTTAATTTTATTTACTTTGACTGTAAACTGCCCTACATAAACTGCCCCTAAGTCACCAACATTTTTTAGTTGGGGGCAATGTTACCCAACAGCAAGTCTGCTTGCTGTGACCACTTGCCTGTGTTCTTTTTCTGGACTTTGTAAAGTGCCCTACTTTAACTGACCCTTCGTCACCAACATTTCAGTTGGGGGCAATATTACCCAACAGCATTCTACTTGCTGTGACCACTTGCCTGCTAGCACTGCTATTTCACCGAACTAATCACAAAGTATGGATGACAACAATGAGTATTTATGATCACTTGCCTGTAAGTCTTTTGTGACTGACCATTTGATGTGAGGCGTGCCATTTATAAAACAAGCATTTAAAAAAAAAAAAAAAAAAAAAACATGGAATATTCAATATTGCTACAGAAAGCAAATATTCACTTACTGCTTTCAGCAAGCATTTTTCCTGGTATCATGTCAAATCCAAGTATAAACATTAGCCTATACTAGAGAGTTAAAGAAATTAACGACCTACAGGTCAGAGATTTACTCAAGTGAATAACTATAACCTGAAATGAAATGTAGTTGACAGAATTTTCCTTGGTCAAGAGGACGTGAAAAATTCTTTAAGAATTGTGCATCTAAGAGTAAAGAAAAAGAAGGCTATGACATTTGTTTTTATTCATGAAAAGACAACTTTTTACATATGATGTATATTACAATGAATTATGTGTCAATTAGTGACAACATCTGCACTTGATTTGATGAAGTTAAATTTAAATATCTATATCTACAAAGAAATACTTCATGATGACGAATCTTATTATTTCACTTACCACTGTTTAAGAAAAGTTTATTATTACAACGCTGGCCAGGTAGTGTTCCACTAAAATTTAGCCATGTAGTCTTACCTTTAAGCCTTTAAAATTACCCAGCTGATCTTTGGGGCACCTGGGCCTAAATTACAACATGGCTACAAAATGTACAGATTAAAATCATTTAAAAGTAAAATATAACAGAGCAATGTGAAATTAATGACTCCAGGTTCTCTATAAGCCATGCAAAATGACTTTAGACTGTTCACACACTATCTATTTCACAACTTAACTGCACATAGACCGATGAATTCGCCTTGTGTATTGATATCCATGCCAATCAATGGCAGCGATGTCTAGAATCTGCCACCCTGCTGCATCTGAGGTCGGAAGCCCCCTTGAAATGACATATTTCCGAACATGTTTGGACCTGGTCCACCCATTGAGTTGACCGGCATACCCATCATTGCTGAAAAAATATATGCCATGATATGAGTTCCATGGTCTATACAGATGTGTATATTTTCTCCATTACCTAGACAGATTCCGTGGGCTTTTATTGAGCCATAAATGGCCCACACTGATACTGTGTACAGAGGTATTTTCGCCCTAATACCCTGGTAAACAGTTTCACCCCATTTAAAATTCGCCCAGTCTGTTAATAATTTTATTCAATGAATTTACTGCTTTGAATTATTGCTGTTTTGAATACACTCACTGAGGATGAGGGCATAAGGGGCAAAAATAAAATATACGGTAAATGCATGGTCATTAGCGTCAACCAATATGACAGACATTAACACCTCTACTGTTATATTTTTCATTAGTCGGTGAATTTTTATATTCATAATTTATATATATTTAAAATATGTAATCAGAATATTATAGGCTGAATGTGGAGGAATAGGCCAGTCCTTGGTCTGCAAGGCCTCTCGGTCCAAAATCAAAGATCTTTATGGGCAAAATTTCCTTGAAAGATGAATAATTAAAGGAAAAATAAAACGATATTTAGGAAAATTATATGGATATCTATATCTTGCTACTATAACCCTTTTCTAATAGGAATACAGCAGGTTCATCATACATATTTGGGTGGTAATTGTAAAGACAACAACCAGCTATACTAACATCAACATCAATGTCAACATTCACTTGAATCTATAGAGTATCGAAAAGGGCTGCACTAAAGTACTACTGAGGAAAATATCTTTATTCATGACTTGTGAAATGGCAACTGACATGAAATAAAGAGCTAAAGAAGCAACCCATGTATTCAAAATCAATTTAAATAAATGACATACTTGACACAGGTGGCATCACAGGTGGTTGCATTGGTGGCACATTCCCAGAATTCCTCCCTCCAACTCTATACTTTGGCATAGCTGCCCTTTTTTCTTCCTGTAAAGTATAGATTTCCATTTTTAAATAAAATGAAACAAATATAACACAAAAAGGCTAATCAATGTGAAACAAGATAGTTGGACTGCACAATTTTTTATCATCTTTCTCCTTGATTAATAAGTCGGTTGTATTGTTTAATTTCTTGGTCAAGATTCTTTCACTTATATGGAGATGTCACTGTACGCCAGGGAAGGGCTTCAGATTTGGCCTATGCTCAGCATGAATGGCAAAGGAACAGCGAGGGTCCTTTAACGTGCAAACGACTAAGTGACATGGGACCTGTTTTTATTGTCTCATCCGAAGGACAGAAAAAGCCTGTTAAGTCTGCAGCTTGGATTCAAACCCAGGACAAAGACCAAACAGACGGAAGTGTACCGTGAAAGGGGAAATAAAACAGTCATCAAGTAGATTGTCAGTACAATATAAATACACTTTCCAAATCTGACTCACTTGAACAATCCTACGGGCTGATGGTGACCAATGGTAGGTTTAAAAAAGTGAGTAGAGCAAAAAAAAACAAAGAAATCAAACAAAAAGGAAGCTTTTTCCTTTTGAAGCCTCTTATACTTTCAATAGAAAAAAAGGAATGCTCATGGTATTTAATAATTCTTTTCTCCATTAAATCATCTTTTGACTTCTTTGCCATTTTAATTAGGGCTGTCTATAGCTGACGATCAAGAGTTGTAATAAGACGGAGAAGAAGAGTATGTAGGAAGAGTGTTAAACATCTTCTTACTTTCATGATGTAGACATGTTTAGCCAGTGGATGACATTTATTACGTACAATCTCAAATTGCACAGAGAACTTACCAATGAAATATCCTCCTCAGGATGTATAAGTTTTGAAGTCAAACCTGAACTAGATTCTGGCTTTTTAATTTGAGGTGCTCCAGTAATTGTGGCACTACTTGATGTGGATGTAGCTGACAACGCTGCTGCAGCTGCTGGAAATGTGGGCTTTATACTTGCACTAGTGGATGGAGGGGCGGACTTGAAAACTGATGATGATGATGTGCTTGATGCTGTAGATGACTGAAAAGTCAAAACAGAAAAATCAGTGGTCACAGAGGCTATAATACAGATGTATATGAAATCCTAACTATTTCTTACGTAACAATAGCTGTTTACATTACAGTTGAGAAAATTCTCCGGCTTAAGAAAATTCTTAAGTTTTATGGTGTCTAGCCTAAACTATGGTCTCTCAAGACAGGCTTTACTCATTACATTGTATTCATAAAAAATTTTCTAATCAGTTTTCATAACAGGTAGTTCCTTGCAGCAGTGGTCTGTCAAGGCAGATGACACTCTACTACTTACCTGGGCCGCAGGAAATAGTGGTTTGGATGGTGCACTCTGGGATGAACTCATAGGGTTCATATTTTGATTCATTGAGTTTGGTGGGCCACCCGGATTCGGCATAAAGTTTGGACGAGGTGGCATGGGCATAGCTGGTCCACCATGCATCCTTAAAAGAAATTAGAGAAGATGAGAATCTTGATGAATGGGAGTTAAAAGAGGCATTTTGATTTAAAGTACTGAACGCTAAGGCCAAATAAAATTAGAATTACAGTTCTCAGGCCTGCACGCATCTCCTTGAAAGTCCCCCCTTTACCAATTTTATCAAGAATGTAATAGAATAAAATCCGGAATTGCTGTACCGTGTCAGCCCGTGGTCAGAATGAATTTCTGTCACGTCTCTCCTTAGTCAGTAAAATGTTTAAAACTTTAGACAAGAAAGACCCGCATATGCAAGCATTTGATTGACAATGATTCACATATACAAGGAAACGAAAAATACGGCATATGTGGCAACCATCTACAGGCAAAAACCATCATACCTTGGACAATCATCTAAGGCTTCTGCGATATATGTATATTCACTGAATTGTACACTAGTTCAAGAAGTTAATTAGAACTGGTAGGATGGAAATTCTCAAATAATTTACAGAACATTAAAATTTGAGGGGAAAAATCCGCCCTAGTATGTTTTTTTCATCAATAAAAAGATAAATAATAAGCCTCCCACATGCATTTGTTTTAGGAATAAATGGCCTGAGAACCACAGAATTAATTTAAGGTGGCCTAACCACTATTGTGTAGAATGACAAAATTTGACTTATGATATGCTATAAAGATTATCAGGTTTATTCACAGGGTCACTTGATAAATACTCCCATGTGAACTAGTCAGTACAGCCGTGTAAAGCTTTTCCCCAAGTAAGAAACTAGAAAAAAATAAGATACTCAAACTACCCAAGCAGAGCTCATATTTAGCCCCTTCACACAAGCAGTACAAGAAACAGAAATAATGAAACTCTGAGGGAGGGATTGAATTCATTAGAATTCATCAATAGTTACATAACTACAATGGAACATGGCCTAAAGACCAGCTTACTTGGGAGACAACTTCACTAAACAGTCAACTAAATAATTTTTTTAAATATCATCAAAATTTCAGTCGGTCTTTCACGTTTAAAGCCCATTTTATCCTCTGTTAGGAGACAACTTCACTAAGTAGACCAATTTTAGCCAGTCACTTGGGTGGTCTTAAAAGCAAGGTTCCACTGTATTCCCAAGGCTTTTGCAAAATTCGATGGAAAGACAAATACAGTATTTATTAAATTGTACTTACCCCATAGGTCCCATCGGTCCTGCAAAATAATGAAATATAAGAGGTCAAGACTGAAGTTCAATGTCTGGGTATAACATGTGCAAAAGACTTTCAACCAGTCAATCAATGTACACGAATAACAATGATACAGTTTGATAACTCAAGACTAAAACGTAAAGCAAGGTAGATTCCTGTATAATTCTAAGCTCCTACTGATTAAAGTATGGCAACAGATGACATATAATCAAGCTGATAAAATCATTGCCATTTGATTTCCAATTTATTCCCTATTATTCAAGATATGATTATATAGTTCCTTTCACATCTTTATTATGACAATACTCGTGTAATGATTTCTGCCAAACAGTCAAGCCAAACAGTATAGTTAATTGTTGTTGTTGTGTTGTTGTTTAACGTCCCACTCAAGAATATTTCACTCATATGGAGACGTCACCGTGTGCTGGTGAAGGGCTACAAATTTTGCCTGTGCTCGGCACTCCTGGCCATAGAGCAGGGAGGGTTCTTTAACATGCCAACACCTACTGTGACACAGGACCTCGGTTTTTACTGTCTCATCGAAACAGGGACGGCCAACCGCGGAGTGGCGCTGCATGAATCGAACCCTGGACCCCTCGACTCGAAGTCGGAAATGCTAACCACTCGGCCACGGACGCCCTGGTATAGTTAGTAATCACACAGTCTTCTAATTGTTTCAAGGGTATAATCAGGGATGAGATTCCACTACAGTCAAAAAGGAGGAAAATGGCACTTTTCTAGGAACTTAATGGTATTGTTTTTGTTTGTTTTGTTGTTGTTTAACGTCCCACTCAAGAATATTTCACTAATATGGAGACATCAAGGTGTGCCGGTGAAGGGTGACAAATTTTGCCTGTGCTCGGCACTTATGGCTGTAGAGCAGGGAGGGTTCTTTGACGTGCCAGCACCTACTGTGACACGGGACCTCGGTTTTTACTGTCTCATCGGAAAGACAGGGAGAGCCAACCGCGGAGTGGCGCTGTGGGAATCAAACATCGGACCCTTCAATTTGAAGTCGAACACGCTAACCACTCGGCCACGGAACTTAATGGTAAAAAAAAATATTTAACATTGCAGCAAAATCTAGGAAAAGGAGGAATTCCTACAATCAGAGGAAAGTTCTCATCCCTGTATAATTGTTATTCAAAAATTTGTGATAATGGCACTGATCTTTATAAATAAAGGATGAGACCAAAACAATTGTTTGCATAAAATATACAGTCTAACCTGCCTTAGTGACCAACTGAATTAAAGGATTATGTAACCTAAATGCATGGTTCTCAAAATGGCTTTTTACTATATAAATCACACAAACTAAGACACCATCTGTCATAAGTGGCCCTTTATGCTCCTTCACTTGTATGATCTCTTAAAACAGGTTAGACTGTATTGATATAACATAATGTTTTTTACACAAGTGAGCCAAATGTTTCCTATCAATAGCGTATATACAAAGGAAATCTTACCCATTGGTGGCATGGGGCCCATAGGTCCCATAGGACCCATGGGTCCCATCATAGGACCTGGACCCATAGGACCACCTGGAGGCCCCATAGGAGGCATTGGACCGGGTCCTCCAGGAGGCATTCCAAATGGCCCTGGCATCCTAGGTGGCATGCTATTCATATTGAATGGTGGGCCACCTTGAGCCGATGAACCACTATGTAATCCTCCTGAAGGTCCATCGTCATCATCTCTCATCTTTTTAGTAGGAGGCTCTGAAAAAGGAAAATCATATAAGGATAAATATTTACAAATTATATTCATAGCATAGGAATTCAAAACCACCCCCCCCCACTAGCATGTCTACAAGCCATAATTCAGCTAGCAAACTGGAAGTGACAAACTGTACCTGTAACTCCTAAATGTGCACTTACTGACTTAGTGACTTATATACAATCAAGTACTCTGAAGAGTAGTAATCAAAATAAAATCAGGTTAAACCTGATGTACGCCTAACTTGACCTGTCTATATTAACTAGTCTGTAAAATTTTTAAATTACATCATGACAGCGGGGATACTCCCATCATGCGGGTAGGGAATTAACAAGTAAACTGCCAATCTGTAATAGCAAACTGCCACAATACAATAAACAAGTTTGAAATATTGTTTAAATACATCAACACTGACATGTAGAATGAATACAAAGGTCATTCAAAAAAATTCACTTCAGAAATCCTTAAAATCTCTTCAAAGATCATAGCCAAGAAATACTAATGAACAAGAAGCATCTATATTTCCTTATTTTCATACCCCTACTGTCGTACTTTCTGTTTGTGATGAGAGTAAACATGAAAAGGTACATACAGTAGAGTCGGTTGATAACGAATTGGCTTAAAGTGAATTCAGTGCTATAATGAAGAGGAAAACAATTACTATTTGTCTATATATGTATTAAAGTCTGATACTTAAAATAAAGGGTGCCTATGACAAAGTCAAAAGTCAATCCCCTTTGACCTTATTATAGACCAACTCCATTGTATTTAATTTTACCTCCGCTTCCTTGCTTCTGTTTTTCGTGTGACTTTAAGTCTTCTTCTGGAATACCTTCCATTCCATAGATTTCAATTTCACAGTTATTCCTCCCAGGAAATGAATTTGGCACTTTGTCAATTTTTTCTTTATGAACCTTAAATGTAAACACACGTAAACAATTACATTTGTTCCTTAAAAATCAGTATTGATGACCATTCATACTTCATAAATTATTCAAAATCCGACAATGAATTAAGCATTGCAAAAATTGTTTTATATAAAAACAAAATTAAGAAATATGATTAAAACATACTGCATGTCAAATCTGTATAAACAAATACATGCAGCCTTTTTTTCTGATACATGTATGTCAATTATTGTTGGAGAACCTTTTGCTATCATTAAGACATGTATATCATGGAACCTTTCGTTAAAGATTTCTATGATTTTCTTTTGTGTTATACGGTAAAACCGACTATACCTGTAAGTGAACAACTTTTTACACTTTCTTACATAAAGTGTACGATTAACCTTAGTCCCTAGCACAAGTTTACTTACCTGCATACAGTGTATAGACAACCCTGGTCCTGTGTACAGCTTTTTGTGACATATGTGACATTTGAAGTGCTTAGCTTTCTGATGCTGTATAAGAATTTTCTCATCATCAAATTCTCTGTTGCAATACCTAGACTATGTTAAGGATGAAATGTTGTTGTTTTTTTTAAATTACAAGAAAAAGAGAGAGAGAGCAACCCGTGTTAATTGAGGACGGGTGCACACAAACTACCTAGAGTTGATAGACCAGTGCTTTTGGTACATGTAGTTATTAATATAGTTCTCTAGAATTATTTTATTGTTTGTATGAAATTTTGTGTGGAGTTCATGACAACATCCCCAAAGACAATATCTGCCTGCGACAGCTGCGATGACGTAGTATTTAGTTACAGAGCAATCATTCATTAATTACTGGTATTAAATTGCAGGTCTATAGAAATTGCAGATTTTGATGAATATGTACCTTTGCTAATGGTAACGTAAGGTTTCAAAATATACTTCGTTGTTGAAAAAGACCTTTAGAATAGCATAACTGAATTATTTTACTGAGATAATTGACAAATCAAGAAACAATTTTGAAAGAAAAAAAGATTGCTCAACATGTGCTCCTGCATGGAAGAAAATACACATTCTGAAACAACTATGCTATCTGCTATAAACAAGGCTACCTTCATGCTACACGAAAACAGCTTCTGATTCTCTCTTCTAATATGTCATGGGACACCCATATCAACAACATATCCTCCAAAGCAAGTAAAATCTTAGGTTTCCTAAAGCAAAATCTTAAAATTAAACAGGAACACACTAAGAGCCTTGCATGTAAATCACTTGTTCGGTCAAATTTGGGATATTGTTCTTCTCTCTGGTCTCTCACACTAAATATAACATAAAAAAACTAGAAAATGTTCAAAGACGTGCTGCCCATTGTGTAACAAACAGATATCATGACACATCCAGTGTCTTGTCAATGATAGACCATTTTCAATGACAGACACTGGAAACTAGATGCAACATCTGCAGAGTTACTATGTGCTTTTCAAAATTACAAACAACCTTGTACTTGTAGCGATCAACCCAAATACATATCTGATCTCACCCCCCATCCTCACATTCGAACTGGAAGAACCAATTAACACTCTGCATTACCAAACCTTCAGTACCAAATCAGATTATTAGAATACAACTTTTTTCCCTAGTAGTAGTAGTTATACTTTGGAACTCCCTTTTCAATTCATTTGTAAATAGGGATCTGTTCGCGCTGTTGAGTAGTCATCAATATTGTTGATTGTTCAACATATAATGTAGATGTGTTGGCAATAATGGGTGAAACGAATGCCCTGCAATAGGCAAACACTCAGAATTTTACATAACGCAGAAGATTTTTTTATTTAATTTAAAAGCGTTAAACTCATAAAATACCAGTATTACCACAAGCATTGGTATACCAAAAGCATTGGTCCACCAACTCTATTACAATGAATGTCAGAGTTTCCGCTGGCGTTCGCCAAATTCGCATTTTGCGAATTTTTTTAAAATTTGGCGAATAAATTTATCATTTGGCGAAAAAATTGGCGAAAGGTTACGATTATCCGAAATTCCGCGTCCGAGATTGGTTCGACGTTTTAGAATGACTACCTTACCTGAAGTAAACATGGCCTCCAGAGCACGTGTGAAACTCGGCTTTTGTGATGACAATGCAGACAGTTAATTGTCCAAGTAGTGTGTTTATTGCTGTTACTAATTGGATTATA
>JACSZP010060813.1:0-12769 GCA_016161895.1 Pinna nobilis
TCAGCAGTCAATCATTTTTCAAGTCTTATAAATATCAATCTTATCTTTAAATTTATTTTCCATATGCCTATACATGAAGCTACAAAATTAAGAATTTATCTGAATATCAACAAATATATACATCATATAATCATGTTTAATCAAAAATCAATATTTCTGTATATGTATCTTAAATTTCACAGACTAAAACATTGATATATAGACAACAGCAAATTGGACAAAGATTCTTCACACGTTTAAGATAGCTTCATGTTTTCCGTCATATGACCCTTGACCTCTGATGTAAAGTTTCCTAGGCTCCTCCCCGAGACTTCCTCGGAACCCAAACACATCTTCATAAGATTCCGCATGTCAAAAATACAAAAATAATTGAATTTGACCGGCTATGTGATATTTAGTCTAAACTGTATTTTATTGTCTCAAATACATTTATATATAATTTATATAGTTGTAAATTTACAGGATCTGAAAACAAGCAAATAGCTTATATAAATTCATCTCCCGTTTTTGTTTTGGTTTTTTGTTTTTTTGTTTTTTGGTTTTTTTTTTGTTTGTTTGCCGCAGTGGTCGTGTTCAATATACATATACGTTTTCATTTACAACCATTCACAAGATTTATAATAGGGAATACAACAAATCAATGTGGTTGACAACAATGAAACGAACTTGTACAAGAGAAAAAAAGGACCATGGTACGTGCATTTTGGGTAAAACAACAAAAAACAACCAAAGAGAAAAATACAACAGAGTCGAACAAGAGATAATCACCCGTCAATATGCGAGCTTTACAAACAAAATCATGTATTGAACAATACAGTGAACGTAATTCAGGAAAACAGATTATGTTTTTCTTAGTGATAATAATAATAATATTAATATGTGATATTTAACTTTGACAAAGCGCAGTGGTTAATGTTTTAAGTCCGAGTCGAGGCTATAATAACCTCTACCATTTGGAAGGGTACCGTGATAGTTCATCCTAACGCGCGATCCAAACCCTAGCACATTGCTTCCTTCATTACCCATCCGAACCATTCTTCTTCTTTTTTAACATCTTCATGGGGCCTCCGTGGCCGAGTGGTTAGCGTGTTCGACTGCAAATCGGAAGATCCGGGTTCGAGCCGCGTCAGTGCCACTCCGCGGTTGGCCGTCCCTGTCCTTCGGATGAGACAGTAAAAACCGAGGTCCCGTGTCACAGAAGGTGTTGTCATGTTAAAGAACCCTCCCTGCTCTACGGCCAGCAGTGCCGAGCATAGGCAAAATTTCTAGCCCTTCACCGGTACACGGTGACGTCTCCATATGAGTGAAATATTCTTGAGTGAGACGTTAAACAACAATACCATACCATACCATCGTGTGCTTGTTTCTTCTTATACTTTTTTTTACAAATGCACATTCAATATACAATTACGTGTATTGATCTAATTACCTCGAGGAACGTAAATTTACGTGATATGGCTTGATAAAAATGTTGCTCTGTCACACATACATGTAAGTCATTACATCAGCATAATAAACATACATAAAATGCTATTCTAAACTTCTTTTCTGTTTACCAAAAGTCAAATTCCTTAAACAACTTTAGCCCTTGAGGAACAATTTGTGAGTTTTTGCATTTGCTGGATGCTGCCAGTTGATTCCGGAATTCCTGACTCGGTTGCACCGTCACGTATTTGCTTTGACAGTCTGCGGTGCGTTTCTCACATCGTTTTGTCCACGAGGACCACCAAGATTTGTTGTCTGACATTAACTGCCGTTCATTCCCCCAGAACTCCTCCGGACTTTTGCCTTCATTCATATAAGTTTCCCACCTGGCCTGACTTTCCCTCAGTTGTGGTTTCATAAACAAAAGTCCGACTTGTTCGTACACCGTGAACTCGTGGTCTTCGCCTATTGAAGTTTTTGATTCTGAGGGAGTGTATTCCATATATGGAAGTTTAGATTCAAAGTTCCCGTTTATCTCACTTAGTTCTTTGAACCTGATTTCCCATACTTCCCTTGGAGACTTCCCCTCACTTGTTAGTATTTCCCATCGCTCCGTAGCGCGCGGATCTATTCTTTTCCAACTCTCGCTCCACCTATTGGCCCACGAATCTCGCTTCGATGTCATTTGTCTGATTTGGATATATAACTTCCAGTGAGTGTAATACACTTACGTGAGATTTTTAAAAACTCTTAACTCTAGATAGAAACTTGATAAGTAGCTTCGTATCTCCTGAGCCACAGACCGTTATAATAATTCGGAATTGAATAATACACAACTGTGGCTGTAATTATAGTGATTCCCCACCGTATAACAGCATTCCAGCGCTGACACGTATAAATAGGCTATAAATAGACCTTTCTGATGAAATGTTTACAGATATTTGAACAAGCTAGTAAAATCCACATGTCACGGATCACGGGGTAGCCAGGTAAAGTCGACCTTAAATGTACTTTGGCTATCATTGATGAGCTATAGTGTTACCTGAATTCAAAATCATTTCAGTGCGCCAACGCAAGACAAATAAGTTTGAAATGTTGATAAACCGTGACCTGTTTGAAAGGTCAAATCTTAAAAAAATGTCCGAAGTATAGTGGATGAGTAGTCGGAATATAATCTTAATGTTTTCTGAGTATATCCAACAGTATATTTCTCTGCTCAAAGTTCGTAAAATGAGAATTTACATTGTGTAAATGCATGAATATTGCCTAACTCAAAATACATACAAGTGGATATATAATGAATTTTAGTCATATTTTATTCGAGTCAATTTATTGCATAAAATTGCCTTGGAGTTAGGCCCTATTTATCTTACGTCGTTTTCGCTATAAAACAATTTGACGTTTCGTCTCTTTGTATTTGATTGAGAATATGAACACTCTATACTACCATAATTTCAAATGAAATGAGTTCGTTGTATATTACTAAAATTATGAATTCATTAATATATTATTGTTTGTTTGTTTTTGCTTAACGCTACTAACGACAGTATTTAGCCATATGGTCACAGCCAGTTTCTGTTGGTAGTGGAATGCATATAGGAGGAGGCCACCGGCCTGCAGCAAGTAAACAGCTAAACTTTTTTTTAAATTTAGGTTCCAGCGCATCATGAACCCGCGTGACCAGAGGTGTTAGATTAGATTGTTAAAGAATGTTATAAGTAATTTTATTTCGGCGGTGATGACCTTTTAAATTCTTTCTACAAAAAATCGAGCAATTGAAAACCGTTTTATCTATTGTTCAATTGAAGAAAAAATAACTTGTTAAAGAAATTACTGCAAATCCTAATGCACCAGTACTCCCACATAAAACAACGTCTACTTTTCAGTAGTCTGAACTTTTTCAGACTTTTCAGTACATATTAAAAGTGTATCGCTTTACTAATAAGCTAAAAAAAATCACACCAAAACTTTTGTTCATCAAAGCTATTTTATGGAAAATTTATATTACACGAAAACTAATTGTGTAAATGGTTATTAACCTTGCAATGACATCAGTTATACGGACTGGATAGTGTGAGACACATCCCTATTTCCAACACATTTCTTCGGATAAGTTAAAAACCCCAGTTTGAAAGAGGTTTATTTTGTCATAACATACATTCTGTAAATATTTCTGTCGTCGTAAAACTTTGACTGGAATTGCAATAATTCTTTTGGTAGATATATTCTGGTGCTTTTTCTACAATGGCTGTAAAATCATCTGTACCTATATTATATTATTCCTCTCTTATTTCATTTGCGTTTGGCTATTGATGTACAGCAAATGTGATCGATCAGCAGTGGCCGGGAATACCTACTCTTCCATGACACCTGATCCCGCCCCGGATTTTCAGAGGTCTATTTTTGTTCTGTATTTACAGACTGTATTTTATGACACCTTCCCATGATTGCGTATTAGCTGGATTTCTGTCTATCTGTTTTATCAAAATCAACCCAAAATACCTGGTATTAAAGGCAGATATTACTTGGTCTCTGTAAGTGTAAATATATTGTATTTTGAAGATCATGGCGATTTTTTCCTACTACCAGTCGTGTCTACACACCCAGCTGGTAGAGTCTCCGACTTCAGATCGTGAGGGAGTCGACTCGAACTCCGCAAGGGACGATTGACTTGATACCCATCTTTCGGATCATAGAGTGAGAACCGATATCCTGTATCACTGTAACGTCGCAGCGTTATTTAAGGAACCTCACTGCTAAATGGTCATAAGTGCCAAATAATTGTAGCTCAATACCCGGCATTTCTTGACCGTTCAGCTGTTAAGGTGAAGTATTCTTGAGCGGGGCGTTAAATATCACACTGCACTTCGTAATACATGACAGATTGCAGGTGTTATGTTACTATAGAATGATAATACCTTTTAAAACCCACGATGCACAATGCAATACAAAAAATTCTATGTGTATGACATGCATGTCTAGCATTGTAACAAATTATTTTAATCCTTATACCCAACACTTACATCTTTTTGTTGTCGTATTTTGTAATCCTCAGCAGGTGTGTTTAAATCCTAAAAATTAAAATCAATTGCATTGCATGAGCTAGGAGTCAGTCTTATGTCAACATGAAAGATAATAAACATTGCATTACATGCTGTCGTATTACCTATGTAAACCAGAAAGAAATTTAAAACATAAGAACTATAATTTTAGAAAAAACAATTTTAATACAAAAGCACCATTTTCATGAATAAAAATATATTATATGTTAACAATTGAAATAAGTCATCAGTTCATAACAATAAATAGATATAAAACAAATTAAAATATTCACATGTTATCCCAATTGTTGCAGTTGGACTAGCTATCTCGACAGGAAACACAAAATTGTTCGGTGAATTGAAAGAAAATAACAATCATATAAGTCCTACTTCCGTTTTTCAGTTCGCTATGTACCGTCACATCCGACACAGATAAAAATCACTTGCATTGTAAATCATTATAATCCAGTTTTCGGCTAAAAGTCAAATTCTCTGAAAAGTCTTGATTCTTCTGGATGTTTCCTCAGGCTTCGACACGTTGGGCCGTATCCATGGTGACGGTGATGCCACCGTGACCGTGACGTTGATATTGACTCACGCTCCTTATTCCAGAACTCCTCGGCAGATTTGCTTGTCTGTGCCAGACCTTCCCATCGCACCTGCATTTCTCGTACGTCCGGTTTTATGAAGAGAAGTTGTATTTGTTCGAACGGTGCAAATTTTTCCTGGTTCTCGGCATCCGTATCGGAAGACGCTTTTTCAAAATATGGTTTTTTTGTGTCAAAGTTTTCATTTATTTTACCAAGTTCCTTGAACCTTTCTTCCCATACTTCTTTTGGCGATTTTCCCTCTTTAGCTAGTGCCTCCCAGCGCTCTGAACGACGAGGGTCGTATTGTTCCCTTTGTCTGCGATGGCTGGGAAACATGTTGTTGCTGAAATCACTTCTCCGACCTGTGCTACTCTGCATAGCGTTCCAATGATTCAACCAGAATTCTCGTCTGTTCTCTGAAGTAGTCATTGCTGTTGTTGTTTATTGCTATTTCTATTCCTGTTACCATACGCTTTAGTCTTCTGAATTTCGTTCTGATTTTACTTTCAATGCTCCTCTTTATATAGAAGAAATGTATTTGTAAACCAAACTTAATATGTCATAATATTGAAGCGATAAGAAATTTCTGATGAAATAGCGAAAGGGGAGGCAACTCCTACAAACGCTTTATGAATGCAAAGTATATTCACCATGGATTCACCATTGAATCATTGCGCAAATTATATTATCTATATAGGTCAAATTGAAATGACTGGTACATATTGCGTAAGGGTACACTGTCTGAGACACAAAACATATACTTATACAGGTACAAAAGCAGAGTTGAACATAGAAGAACAGTAAAGGCAAATATACCGTGTTTGAAGAGAACAGATAAATGGTGAAAAACCTAGGATTAAATTTGAACTGAGTGTTGAACTTGATTTTGAATCATTTCCTGTAAAATATGATTATGCTGAGTTTAATGGCTTGTTATTTAATGTTTTGTTATTATTATTATTATTTTTTTGAATGACAATTATTATCATCACGGTCATAAATTTCATGATTATTACGCTTTTTATTATTACTAGTTTTATTTTTATTGATGTCACAATCACCATTATGATAATCATCATTATTAATTCTTTCTTTATTACAACACTTAGATTAATTTCATATCTATTATTGTGTCATCGTCGCACGTCCCACTCAAGACTCCTGTGAAGGGCCGTAAATTCGGCACTTATGGCCATTTAATACTGACGATTATTTATCCTGTAACACTGGATATTGATTTTGAGTCAATTCTGGAAATAATTTCAATTCATAATATCAGATTTGAAGAGGGCAATATACATATATGAGCTTAACTTCCTCCGCTCCACGATTCAGTATGTTTGTATTAATTGTGTTGAAAGTATGTCTTTAATTTTTTCTTCCCGCTTCAATATTGAATATACCTTCAATAAGGTCGGGTAGGTTTCACATAGCTATCACTATTTGGGATCTTAGCATCAATTCTAATACCTGTCTCACCAAAACTTCCTCTGATAGATCCTGATCTCCGTTACTGCGGGCGGCCCTTTTCACAAAGAATCTTACGATAAAATACACCCCTAAGTCTTAAGTGCAGAATGTTTTGATACTGATTATTCTACAAATTTTAACTTTAATTCAAGATATATAATCAAAA
Organism: Pinna nobilis; assembly: GCA_016161895.1. NCBI lineage: Eukaryota > Metazoa > Mollusca > Bivalvia > Pterioida > Pinnidae > Pinna > Pinna nobilis. The sequence continues at coordinate 6,693 of JACSZP010060813.1, forward strand.
GCTGATTTAAATGACACGTTTGAATCAGTTTTCATTTCAATCGTTCAATTTTATGGCATAATACACAAAATATGATAAATTAAAAGAAACTGCTCNNCCGTAGAACAACAACCAAAGTGCATTGTTATCTATCGTTTTATCTGTAACATTTGCATATTCTCAGAAAGTAACATGTTCCCATTATCAAGTACATACACAACAAAGAGATATATAGCATTTAATTCATTTATTTGTTTTTAGATACATCTTTATAATTTCAGACAGATGAAAAACGACTTGTATAATTTTTGCAAAATTGGCGTCTACACAAGAGACTGTGTTAACTGAATTGACAACGCAAAATTATTCCCCGGCGATTTGTAGCGTTGCAATATAGATATAATTATACGAATTAGATTTTGTGCTCAAATGTTATAAATACATGTACATGTATACATAATATGTACAACAATAACAAAGTAGTACTGATTAATTAAATTTGATGAACTGAACACTGATATTGATCAGATATATATTTGCATTATGTCGCAGATTTACTTGACATTGTTTTGTTACATGAGGAATTAGTCTACAACGAGTTGGTCCGCATTAACATAGTCAGTGATGTCAAAATATTTCTTCGAGAAAGACAATTACTTTATATGAAGTTAGAGATTTATGAAGTAAACACTTATATTATAATTTCATTTGTTATTCTAACATAAGTCAAAGGAATGTTGACAGTTGACAAACAATAAACAACGATAGGAAAGTACCGTCTCTGACATGTTTTGTAGTGAGACCGATCTAGATTAAGTTGCGTAGTTTAGACAAAATTTACCTGGACAATTTGTAAACAAACATACAAAATGATGCATCTGTGCATGAATTTCAATAAACGAAAATAAAAATACGAAAATTCATAATCAGTTTAAACTGAAATTCCGATAATCCTTAGTTACTGTCATTCAAATACACCTCTTTTCATTCGTTCGAAGTATTCTCGATTTGTAAAAGGGGATTTGCAAATTAGTTTAAACTTGGTTAAGAAAAAACACATTATGACATTTGTGTGCGGTCTCACGTGCGTCAACAAAATACGAGAGATTGATTTTTCTCAATATAAGACGTAATGTGTTTACATAACACACACCCACATGCTTGAAGATTTACAACAGGTGATCTGTGCATAATCTTATCATATCTGTCTTCATTTATGGACATTTTGTAAACTTATTTACGATGTTGGTGACCTTAATCTGTATATTTTTCCTAAATGTTTTACCCCCAACTGTTATATAGCATATCTAATACTTAGAAACCATTGTGAGATAATCACCACACATTTGTGTTATAGAATTTGATACACTAAGGTGCACATCCCCTCCTTTCATTGCTCAAAAACTACATGAAGACTTAGATAAAAAAAAAACACAATATACCTATGATGGAAAGTTCTGATCTCATCAATATTTCTCGAATACAGGAAAGCAATTTCATATGCAATTACAACGTCGAGTGTGCATAAAATACAATTTTTGTCAAGAAATTTACACTATATCTGTGTAAAGCTTTGTTTCCTTGATCATTAATCAAACTTTTCACACCTACATTCCCTTTTCCTAAAGGCGTTATCTCCCTTGTTCATCAAATAATACGTCACTTCCAGAAACTTCTTTGATCATTTTGAATGGTAAGTCACAACAAAGTTACTTTTTTCATTGTTAAATGTTGCAAATGCATGCAGTATATCACCCTTAAAGTAATATCATTCCTGTCCTGGTGACGTACGGCAATTCAAGGGAGATCACAATTTTTTCTTAGAATAAATGCTAAAATAAAATAAATGAATAAATGGGAAATGGTGACATCACTGAAGGGAATCGTAGTCTATCTGCTTGGTATTTCTGTACTTGATTCACCTTCATCATTAACCTCCATCCACACGATACATTTCTCTACAGCGTTCAGTTTAGCGGTCTCTGCAATTGCTACTTCATCATGGTCATCTTGCTTCGGTGGATCTTCAGTATTAACAATTTCTATTGTCTCCATAGCAACACCTGCATGATCGCCTCCAATAACACGCTTTTTAGGATTTGGCTCTGAGTTTTGGTTCCCCGTTAAATCGCCATCGAAACGGAAAGAGGACTTCCTGTCGAATGTCTCTGCAAACGAAGGTTTCCGTTTCGTTCGCTTATCCTCTATCCGGATCGTTTTCTTCTGTTTCGTATGATTCACATTAGAATCTCTTCTCCTACTTCCGGTTGTTGTTCTAGATTCTTTTTCCTCTTGTAACTGCTTGATCACAAGTTTCGCTTCAACGGACATACGTTCGGATATTCTTGTTTTAGGACGTTTATCCAGTAAATACTTTAACTCCCATAGTCTGTCATAGGACAGTTGAAATCCACTTAGGTATTTAACAGGATCTTCTGAAGCCATAGCCATTGTATAGATTCCCTAACAGTTCACCGGAATATTGGATATCCACATCATTTTCATCTCCTTAAAATGGAAAATGTAATAGGTAAGATGACAAGAAAATTAAAATACCACCATGCACGTATTAAAATATGAGTTAAAACTGTTATTTCCATTTAATAACTGACATATGTAATATATTCCGATATGTTTATGTTTAGAATTTCAACAGATATAATCCGTTTTGAGTATCCCTTTCTTTAGTAATTCTGTTAGAATATTTACAAACATTGAGCCACAAGAAGTGACTGGCCTTATGTTTACTTGCATTCTGATCGTGGGTGCTTTGAGATTAGGAATTAAAACCTAAAACACGAATTTTAATGAATTTGTCTCAATACAGCGGTGAACGTATTGATTTGTCTAGAGAGTGTCTGAATAAAACTAGTGTTGTAAAATAAAGAGAACTGTGGTTGTATTTAATCAAACTGAGCATACATTTAACTTTGTATTTAATAATATGAGAGGTTTATAGAACATTGAACTAGGATATAGGTGCATAATAAGTGCATTATTAAAGGTAATGAATGTAACACTAGGATATTAATTTTGAGTTTAACGTTCACCTCAATTGTAATAACATGATCTCGATTTTCACAGGTGTAGTCTAGGTTGGAGGGTTTGTTGTGAGAGTCTGCAACTTGCAACGTATCAGAGTTTAAATATGTTTTCCGACAACCCTAACTTGCCTAAGTCATAAAAGTTAAGTCTCAGGTGTTCTATCGTCAAACTCTCGTCATCTTTGGCTTATATGAAATAATCACTGAACGTCGGTAAAGGGCTACAAATTTAGCCTGTGCATGACACCTGCGACCATTGAACAGTGAGGATTTTTAAATTTACAAGCACCTACTGTGACAGGGGACCTACTGGGGACCTACTGCGTCATCCGAAGGACAGGAAAGTCAGTCGTCTCAGCCAATCAGAAACGTACAGACGACCTTACGATCTGAAACTAAACATACTAGCCATGTATTAAAGTCAGCTCTCGGGATTATAAATAAAAGAATGTGACCTGTCTGAACAAAACGTCATAACAGCTGTTCCGCTTGCCAAGTAGGTGGTAGCATACATGCCCATAGATAAATGTTATAAAATATTCACGTCAATCTGTTATGTCTCAAAAAACAAAATGAAATAGTGAATGAGATGAAAAGGGAAAAGTAACTAACAGCGATCAATTCCTATAAGAAATGCAAAATAAACAGTTTGGCAAACACGAACATTTGGACACCTGCATACTTAGAACACTTAGGGCTACTCACGAAAACTAAGATCTCGTTTAATAAACTAACTTGGCGTTATGTACTATACAGCATAAATTTTAGATAGCATTCATATGCAGCAAAATAAAATATCGCAAACATTCACGGAATTACTGAGATCAGATGCCCTAGAGGAATAAGCTTCCCCCGTAAACTATAAAACAAAGATGCACTGAAAAATAATGCCTGTCACTTAAGATCATATAGAAATCTGTTAAAAATTATGCAAAAGCGGAAATTATATTATTGATATGGATATTAATTCTTATTAACACAACATAGGCTGATTATATGAAATTTAATGAGCATTAGATGAAGCCAACGGTGTACACATATTGGATTTCTATCTGGTTTGTTTAAACAGTTAATGGGCTTTTATAGTATTTGCACGATCTGCATCAAACGCCATTCGTTTTTCACTGCGTGCGTGAATATCATTAGAAAGTAGCATCTCTTAAAACTTTCCGTTTTAGCGCTTTAACAAATAAAACCAACAACGATCCATCACTGATGAGTGTTTGATGTTCCGGAAGTAAATCGACAAGATCATGATTATCAATATACTGATTATATTTTTTCATAAAGGATAAAATTAAGATTCTGAATCCCTAATCAACATTCATAATTATCCTCCTTATACAATCTCAAATTTCATATTTCTTGAATCTAAACATAGATATAGAAATGAAAATGCCATTGCATATATTCCGGTGCAATTAATGATATAATTATATAAATAGCATTAAGATAGGTCTTATGAATAAACATTATGATATTTTCCCACTTGCAGAGTATCAAGGAAGAATCCAAATAAAGTTCATTCTTTCCTTCATCATAAAATGCCAGGTTAACTATCAAGCTTCACATTGCTTCAACATGTGTGTACTTAAAACATTTCGAATTAATAAATGACTACAAAGTTGTCACGATCTAGTAATGTTCATAAAGTATGTGAGCTAGAACTGTTTTTATATATAGTATAAAAGGAACTTAGATATTTTCATAATGACAAAAATAGAAAAGTTATGATAATTAGAATAAAGATAAATACATGTATCAAATAAATTGACGGACGAAATGTTGTCATGTTATTTTTCTTTGATAAAAGCTGTGGTTATAAAGATAACTTATCGAAGGAAAATGAAGGAAAATCTTGATCTTCGGTGTGGTAGAAATGAGAAAAATTAAGGGACATAGTCATTTAAAAAAGATATTTATTAATAATAATGTAAGTTCTTAGGGTGATTTTTTGATTTATATGAATTGAATAAAGATAACTTAATCAAACAAAAAAAATTGCAATATGCGGACCATTTTTTCATGCAGACAAACATTTATCATCATGGCAATTGCAACTAATACTTGCATATCATATATGATGAGAAACCATTAATTAAATTATTATTTAACATTTCTTCAACAGAAAGGTGCAAGATATTTGAAAATTTATCATAAGTTTTAGGATTCAAACATTTATCTATTCAAGGATGCGCGTAATATAATGATTTTCTAGCGATAGAAAACTTTTTGTCAAATGCTTACCGTTATATGAGTTTAAACGATCCCGAGTGAAAGTAAAAATTCTGCGATAAAGCAAGTGTGTATGTCAGCCAGTGTTATGGTTCACTTCACATTTTCATCGATGTTTTGTTAATGCAGTTAAACCGTAAGCCGGACAGATGCATCTAGGTATTTATCGAACGCTATATAATTGTCACTTCTCAGTAAAAACGTATAATCTGGTTAAACTATTTCAAAATCCGTGCTGTAAATTTTTCTGAGCGTCATGACACTCGATCTTATTGTGGTATCTTACCTGGAACATTAAAGAAAAATACCAAAGCAGATATAGTGTTAGGTAATTTGAGATACGGACGAACATTTTACACAAGAAATGTTAGCCTGAGTATACTAATAAAAGCTTTTTTATTTTCTGCCTTGGATAGATTTATGTTCTTTTCAGATCCACTGCAGTGGTACAATTTTCTTTTAAGTCTAGATTGATCGAATTTATGATACACGGGTTCTCATTACTGCTTTAAATCTAGTGTTACGATGTACTTTCACTTCTCAATAATTTTGCTGAAAGACTTTAAAAAGACGAAAAAGAACTCAGTGAGATTAAACCGGATATTCTTTGTAATGACACCTTTCACCGCGTACCACTTACTGCCAAATATTGATTTATTCTGAAAAGGCTTTGTTTTTAAATGATTGATATTGTAACTTGCACTCTGTGGCAAGCAGAAAAAAATATTCGTATTCGTAGGGAAAAAATTGCCTGTCGTAAAAACGATAAGTCACTCCCTCTCTCTCTCTCTCTCTCTCTCTCTCTCTCTCTCTCTCTCT
>JACSZP010060818.1:0-10319 GCA_016161895.1 Pinna nobilis
CCAAAAACAATATGCCCCCCGATCTTCGATCACGGGGGCATAATAATCATATATTGAAAATCCAATAGTTTCTGAGATATTTGACTTTGAAAATTTCATATCGCACTCTGTCACCTTGACCTCTGACCCTATGACCTTGGAACTTTCTTCGACTCTCTCACTTATGACTACGAGTGATATTAATCGTAAGATATTTTGTGTAAAGGGTTCTGGTTACCGCAAAGTAGGCACTCCGTCAGCTAAAACTGTCTCCACATGTACCATGTTAGTAAAATAAGATAATCTTGACCACGATGGTGTGAAAAAGTACAATTATTATTTCTTTTGTTTATTTGGTGTTTAACGCCACTTTCACCATTGTTTCAGTTATATCAAGGCGGCATCAAATGGATGAAGGTTTCAGAAAATTCGATCAATGCTAAGGGCTTTATCCTATGTATTGTAGGACCCTCAACATGCTAAACCAAAGGGGACTGGTGCGGTTAACATTCTCAGTCTTCCCCTCCCCCTTTATAGTCATTTTCCCCCAGTAATATAGCCTCCCCCAGTCATATTTTCCCCGTCATTATGTCTGCCCTCGGAGAGACGTATGTACAAATTTGATAATATGAAAAATATTAATATCACCAATTTTTGGGGTTTAAAGATACATGTACATAGAAATGAATAATTTTGTGGTCCAACGATATTTTTTTTTTTAAATTTTCATCAAAATGCACACATAAGAAATTGTGTGAAAAAGTTACTATTTTTCGTGCATATTATTTGCCCCCCATCTTTTTCATGCACCAAGATTTGATTAAATATAAGCGGTTTTTTTGTAAAATATCTGGATTGCTTTGAACACACTGAGTTTTTAAAAAGAAAAATATGGTGTGAAAATAGCTTTGATAACACCAATCAATCACCTCCAAAGGAATTGGAACGTGGTACTCCTTTTTAAGGGGATGGTAGTGTTTGTTTGGGGTGTTAATTTTCCACAAACACGTTTTCACCGAATTTAACAATGCTATTTATATTTGTCTACGGCTAATTTTTAAAACAAAATTGTACTCTAATTATATATTGTCTTTTACTTTAAGAAAAACAAAATTAAATATGGGAAATAAGTGTCATTAAAATTGCTATGAGCCTCTACATTTATTTACTTGCTATGCCACTAATTGTAGGCGTGATTTAGGTAAACTTGCAAACAAAGTTACAGAAGTACTGTTGGGTTCATAAATTCTTAAGCATATTTGTCAAGACTGTGTAAATACCCTTTGAGTGAAAAGGCAGATTACCTGCATACACCGATCATATTTGTTGAAAGCGAAAATTTTATTTTATTTATTTATTTATTTTTTTTTTTTTTTTCATTTTCCACGTTTTCACTTTTTTTAAAAAAAAATGTTCAATATGTTGCTTTATTGTATAAAATTTTATTGCAATTCTAGGGGGAAGTATGACTATGGGGGACTGGCTATATAGTCCCCCGGGGAAAGATACACAGCAATTTTTTCCGGGGGGAGATGACTGTTGGGGAAAATGGCTATACAACAGGGTAACTCCTTCGGATTTGAATTTCTTTTGAATATTGACATAATGTTAATAATAATACCATACGTGGAATCATGGGCCTTTTATTTCTTTATGAATAAAGTTTTCAGTAACTATAATTTATATTATCGAACTTAATTTTGACTCTAAACTGGATCAAATCAAGAAGCTTATCATTTCCTTGAAAAAACGTTTGCAAAGTAATGCTGGTAAAACAACTGTTGTAAAATGTAATTACCAAAACAAACACATTTACTATGTTTGTCAAACTCTTCAAATACCATGACTAAGGAACTGGGAAATCTATTTTTCTAACTTAATTTCAAATTTGAGAATAATTGAATTTGTAGAAAAACATTATTTCAAGACATTTCAGATGGGTACGCTAATGATAAGTACAGCCTCGTTTGTAAAATAAATCTTATAATTACATGTACATGGTAATTTATACAGTCCTACATTCAGTAAGAGGGAACGAACAGTCATCTGAGAAATAATAAAGCTTATGTATGGAATATGCGAGTTAATATATTTACCTTGATTTCGAAATGATATATCGTACTATTGTGTTTCACGGATAAAGCAAAATCTCCATCGTTGGTACCACTTATTCTACAATTTAAGAAAAGCGTGGTTACTGTGATCTTTTCAAAATGTACATGTGACAATTAATTGTTGTTTTGGATGTTGGACGATTCAGGGACAACAAAAACCAGCATATTACTAAAACGTGAGGTTTAAAATTAAAAACAACATTTTCTGAAAATGTAATATACATGTACATGTATATGTACCACGGCGACAGTGTAATATTTTATGAACTAACACTGATTACATTTGTAGAATGGTAGAATATAACTTTTTAAATAAACTAACATGTGGTAAGATTTTTTTTAGCCCTGATTTTTAGCAATGATTAAACTAGAAATGACTTAATTAGAAACAATTAATAAGAAAAACGTAAACCAAAACATACGAACATGGAACCAAACCTGAAATTGACTTTACTAGTTTCAGAGGATATTACTCTAAATGTGACTAACTTCCAGTCACTGGGAGTTATCTTCCATTTATGCTTAGCGGCTTTAAATATCCTGGATCAGGTGTTTTGGTCACATGTTTTACGTTTTGCCATCTTGCCCATTAGATAACTACCACACCCACTTTATTTGATATAGTTGATCCTGGCTTGGATTTGAATCCATGACCTCAGAAAGCGAACACGCTAAACACTAGGCCACGGCGGTCTTCCTTCTATCTGTAGCTGTTTTGTTTTGTATAACGTGTAATTAACCCATAAGACTTCAGTCGACTAATTATAAGCTCACCTTATCAGATAAGTATTGTCCGACTCTTTTTGTAATCGTTGTTCTGCCTCTTCTCTCGACATTTCACCAGCAAACCAACTGAAGAAAACAATAAACATGTATATGGTAAATTTATGAAATCATCAGTTTACACTCAATGAGCTCTTCACTATGTCAATACTGTAAATGCGTATGACTGTTATAAATGAAGCAGAGTCGGCGATTTTTGCTATAATAACCATTACGATATTTATATATCGATGATTTATTTCCAGGACTGGAAAGTCAAAACATGTCGTTTAATTGTATATGTTTTCTTCTTTCTTCAATTCTCTCTTACCATGGGCTTTGATTTGATATACCCATTTGTCACTATAAGATACAATGCATTTCTTTACACAGAACAAGTTGAAAAAGATATCGAAATACATTTTACCGTAATTCATGATGATAATTCATAACATTTCTGTGCATATGACACAAGCTTAAAATGAGGCCGCCGTGGCGTACTTAGTGGTTAGTGCGTTCGACTTCTGATCTTGACGTTTGAGGTTCGAGTGCACGCCACGTTGCGGTTTTCTGTCCCTGTCATTCGGATGAAACAGTAAAAAACAGAGGCCCCTTATCACAGAAGATGTTGGCACGGAAAAAAAATCCCTCCCTGCTCTACGACCATAAGTGCGAGCGTACGCAAAATCGGTGTCCCTTCCTCGGNNTGAAGGGTATCGTACCTCCTTCTCTCTTTCTTCTTTTCGTCCGTGTACCGTAAAGAATTTTCAGACAGTTTCTGCAACTAAAATGAAGACAAAAGAACACAGACATTGAAAATAAAGTACTTTTACTGAGGCTTCAAGTGGTTTATGTATGACTCACACAACACCGTAACTGTAAATCTGTGAGCTCATCGAAGCCTCAACTAGCGGTATTACAGAAATGAGAATTTCCATGGCGCTAAAAGTATAGCGGTCAAAGCCTTTTCTTGGACTTTTTTGCGTCAAGTTGAAGAGTACGAATATTTAAACAAGGTAAATTACAAATCTATACGCTTGATTCTCACCTATGTCGTGATGAATTTCAAATTAACACTGCATTTTGTTTGTAAATCTTAGAATCGCCGATCAATACTACGATATCCATGCCAGGGGTCAGACTTTGCACAATAGTAAGTAGTGCGTTGTCAGTGAAACTGACAATCGGCGTCGTTTTCATTAACCTTCAACTTCGACCTGGAAAACAAGGAGAATCCGGGATCGACATCGTAACAATACGATAAAAGCAAACTTAGTATTCATATGACTATAATGATGATGATGTATCCTCTAAAGATACTTACCTGCTCAATTCAAATGATTATGGTGGTAATAATAAAGATTACCTACCTGCTGGATCAAGACACATCGAACTCCCTCGGCTTTTATTGGGCCAAACAAACGTACTAGTCTCACGACATTTTCCAGGGAAACACAGGCCGTGCTTTCTATTAGAATAGGAAAAATACAAAATGTCGTAAATTTCCAAAAAGGGACGTGTAAACATTCATCATTTGTCAAAATCATGGCCATGTTTTTACTATTCATTTATATCTAATTCTTTCGATTTTTTTCATATCAGATTGTGTATCTAATTGTTGTCCGGTGACTTTACAGAAGAGGGTATTGATGACCATTTGCTTATTCCCCCTTTTTTCTCTTTGTAGATAAACATCAAGGCACGTATTTCTATTTAAAGCACTGTAGTCTCGAACTGTCTAGTGTAAGAATTTGTTTCTCTGAAACTTCAATGTACTAATTCTTTAATCGATATTCTTAAAGTGATGTCATTTTGATGACCGATCTCTATATTGTCAAATTTAAGATACTGTCTTCAATTACATAATATGAAATGATCATGATATGACGAAAAATATTAAGTAATATCTAAGGAATTTGAAACTCCTAGTTCTATACAATACGACAAGTAGGGATAAATAACATACTCAAATTTAAAACAATTAAAAATACGAACAGAATGGGATCAGGTGCCCGAGGAAAATCAGTGTTCTATTTTGACATGCAACACACGTCGCATAGCTCCAAGGTAACCCTTCGGTTTGCATAAGCAAATTGGTGATTAATTAAATCCGGCAGCTGATAATCGTACTTACACGACCAACGTATCTCTACAATACGAGGATGTATTTTAGACATGACAAGTGAGCAGATGCATAAGACATAATCACCTGTATCTGGTATTCGTAGTAGCCGCTTTAGAAGATTTGTTATTCTTGTATTCTTCATCCCCGGCTCTTTAGGATAAGTCTGTTTCAGTAGGTCATGGAATTTACTATAGAACTGGAAATGATATATAATGAAGATTATCATTACTCTGCGGCTAACTATCAATTACGCAATAATTAATCTTACACACAATCTGGATCTACCAACGCAGGTTTCTTTGTTCACCATCATGCTTTTATCATTGACTTGCTTTTCCTCTCAAAGGAAAACATATCTGTGCTCTGAAGAAAACAATATAAGATACAACACATAATTGACAAAATCGACCTAAGATAGATGTAAAATGACAAATTATTGGTAGTTTCCAAAATAGAAATCGGATGTTTCCATAGTTTCCAGGTTTCCATAATGGAAATCGGGGAATTTCCTTTCTTTATAAGCGGTTTCCAAAGTGGGAGCTCCAAGTTTCTAAATGGAAACTGTCAGGAAATAGTCGAGACCTGAGGTTTCCCCGTTGTTTCCATTTTATGGAAATTTTGGAAACCGAAACGAAGGGACTTTCCAGTTTGTGAAAACCGAGACTAACGGTTTCCGCAGTGAAGACCTCTGGGAAACCTGAAAGAAATCTGACATTTACAAGTTGTTCCAATTTATTTTCCCTGCTTTATAAACTTGAATATTGCACATAGTTTAACATGGAAACATCCCTAAAAATTCAAATTTTGGCCTACTCCATTAAACCAGAGACGTATATAACACGTATATATATGTGTCATTTATCAATGAGGAATCGTTAACATGTCAGCGACCATTGTGATAAGTGACCTTTTTTTATAAAATGTGGTGCTTAAGTCTTGAGAAAAAAAACATAAACGAGGAAAATTCAACGGTTCGGTATGGCTATAGAGTTCTTGCCTACATAATCATAGGCAACCACAATTTTGCCCAAATACTCACATTTATATTTTATTCGATTGTGCAATAAAGAGGATTTGGATACTTTCAAAGCGGTAGATCATAATTTTCAAAATTATTTGTAAATCAAAATTCTCCTGAGGAAGATACATCAGACAAAGTACAGTATTTCATTACGATAAAGAACACATATCTTCTTCTTTCTATGTATTCAACAGATCCATATTAATAATACCGATTTATCATGTTCAGCTGTGTTGGCTTTACTTTGACGTCACATTCAAGAATGTCTAACGTTTATGATGTTACAGAGTACAAGATTCAATTTTTAGTCACAATGATCAACCAAAGTGACATGGGGTCCTGCTTTTTATAGTTTCGTAGCAGCCGAACTACCTTGTTGCCATAAACTTTTTCGACTCAAGTACATGTATTTAATTTATTCCTATTCTAATATAACCATTAGACCGCCGCTGTGGTGGTTGTTTGTCATTTTATGGATGTGGTGGGTATTGCACATGTATTACGATCAGATGATCAGTATGCTTCACACATTACAAGAGAATCAAATACTACTACAGTTGAATCCACTTTTACTAATCCCTGATATATTGCAATCCCGCTTAATTTGAAATATATTTCGCATCATTGATACTAGAAGTTTAAGACGCTTGTTTTTAAAACCGTTTATTCAAAAGAAAAATTCGCTTCTCATTTTCAATATATATGGGTTAGACTGTATTTTACTTGAGATGCTCACCTTCTTATGGCACCCTGATGTTGGGTCAGAAGTTTCCGGCACTGCCTCCCAGAATTCTAAGGTTTCTTGAGATCGACATTTCATCTTTATAACTTGACAAATTTCACCTGAAATTTAATAAGATGCATTATGAATACTTTTAATATTTCTGTATTAAGAAATTAAATGTGGATGCATTAGAGATGGAAAACCATATCTTAGGTCCCTGTTTATACACCGATATGTCAATACTTGCATTTTAACTGTAAGGATCCCATGAAAATCTAAAAACCTATAAACCTTAATCTTACCGACACACAAATGAATCAACTACTTGACACACCTTTTACTAGTGATTAACAATCAAGCGAAAGGCCTTATCAGTAGACATTTGAAAAGTTGTAATCGAGTCACATACTGTTCAAAAGGGCAAATATTAAAGTTTGGCAAACAAACTCACCATAAGCTATGTGTCTATAATCAGATTCTGATTATGGGATACTAACAAACTCCAGAAACAAATATACAAATGTACACTGCTTTAAGGAGGATATATATACATAGACCTGGGGATGAAAGATAATCAGACACTTAAAATTAGACATGACGTTTCTCTTAGACATAAATTACGCCTCCATCAATTAACGTGTTCCCTATGTGATAGGTTGGAAATAAGTATAAAATAATGTTGGAATAAATATTGAATAAATATGTTAATAATATAAATATATAAACATAATAATTTTAATAAAAAAACACAGCAGCTACATAGTCTACATTAACCACACAATACATGTATACACCTCACAGGTAAACTATTGGTTTTTACTATGAGAAAGGTCATAACCTTAATTTTTCTTTCATTGGTCAATTTCTAATTGGGCCAAAACTGAGTTTTCTTTCTTTCACCCGACTAAGACATTGGAAGAACTGACCAATTCTCCTTGGTGAAAAGACGGTCGCAATTGACAGTAAATTCATTTCACATGTAGTGTATTTTTAACCTTAGTAATTTGAATTAAAGATTCAAATTAGATAACTTTAAATACATGTACTCTTTATCTATAGTTTCATTATCTGCACTTCTAATATTTTAATTCATTATGACAGTTAGCGGCAGAGTTAATTCCTAACTGAACACAAGAAGAGAAACGTGAGAGAAAGAGTTGAGCGTATGATGATAAAAAGAAAGTCAGAGAGTGAGAGAGAAAGAAGATGAACAAAAGAATCTGTACCTTAATTACCTTTTATTTTCTGGTAATTTATAGAATAAGATTACACTTAATCTTATGTTAATTTTTGTTTCATTTTACAGGACTCTGTGTGAAACCATATACATGTACCTATACTCTGTTATATGACTATGACACGTACTTCAAGTTCTATTGCAATAAACTGTTGAGCCGCATATTCGCTGTTCTTTTAATATCGCATACACAAAGAACCACCTGTGACACCTATGGACCGTCCTGACCTAGAGGTTAGCGTGTTCTTCCTCTGACCGAGAGGTCCGGGTTCAAATCTAAGCAACGCTGCGGTTGGCTATCCCTGTATTTCAGATGGGCCAGTAAAAACCGAGCCCCGGGTCCTGTGTCACAGTAGGTATCGGCACATTAAAGAACCTTCCTTGCTCTGCTGTCATAATTGGCGAGCATAGACAAAATTTGTCGCCCTTCACTGGGGCAAAGTGACGTTTCGGACTTTCTGTTTGAATGAAAGATTTTTGAGTGGGACAGCAACATTACAATACAATACATGTTCCTTTCATGCAGTTACGTTACGCTAAAAGCTACTATGATGTTGACAATATTTGGAAAAATCAGATTCACCTAGATAGGTATACCTCCTATATGTTTAACCATCCTGCCAAATATAAACGTTGTAGCTCAAAAAACTGTATGAAGAGATAGCTAGATGGAAAGACAAACAAACAGACAAATGTTAGTTAATTTGTCCCAAACTATTTGTTCCAGGGGCATAAAAACAATCAGTTCATTCAAACAATTCTATTAGAAGTTTTGTTTTGTTTTTACTTACAGTTGGAGTATGAAACTGGCAGCATCATTTTTAAATCTACACTACTTGAACAGTTAGAACACGATTCAGAGGGACACGGTTCACTTTGTGTCTGTAAAGGGAAATGCTCAACTGGAATTCCTTTTTCATCAAAGCCTTTGCCACTTTTCAAATATTCGTCTTCAATGGTTGAATCTGATTCCAGTTTCAGTCCATTGCCTGCTTCAGCACCAGGCAAATCTACATAGTCTAACTCTTCATGCTCGACTGGTTCTGTAGAACATGATTTGTCATTATCACC
The DNA here is from genome assembly GCA_016161895.1 of Pinna nobilis. Lineage (NCBI taxonomy): Eukaryota > Metazoa > Mollusca > Bivalvia > Pterioida > Pinnidae > Pinna > Pinna nobilis. The sequence continues at coordinate 9,034 of JACSZP010060818.1, forward strand.
ATCAGAAGGTGTTCTGCAGGGGCGATCTACAACAGTATTGTCAGATTCTACCACCCTATTTTCCACATCCGGCCATACATACAACAGCTTTTCCTTTACTTGGTCAATACTGAGAGGCTGAAGGATATCATCTGTCTGTGGTAATTTAGTTTCCTGCACAGGCTTATGGTCAGCTGACTTGTCAGACTTCCCATCAGACTTCCCATCAGACATCTGTGCCATCTGTAGTCGTCTCGTCAGTGTAATTTGTTCTCATTAACACATATATTTCTGTTTGAGCGCTGAAAAGAAAATAAAATTATCGGGTTATATTACCTGCTTGGTTGGTTGGTTTTATTGTTGTTTTACGTCCCATCCAAGAATCTTTCACCTATATACAAACGTCACCTTGTGGCGGTGAAGGATGAAAAAGTTTGCCTGCATGTATGCTCGGCATATACGGCTAGGTAGGGATCTTTAACAAGCCGACACCTACTGTGACACGGGACCTCGATTTTTACTGTCCCATCCGAACAACAGGGACAACCAACAGTGTCGTGGTTTTGACTCGAACCCGGATCTCACGATCAGGACCCAGTTGCAAAATAGTTTAAATCGTTGCTAAAATTAACTATGAATTTACTGATGGTTAAATTTGTAGTCATGGTAACTCTGAAATAATATTTTTATCAGTTAAATCGTAATTACCTAAATAAACAATTCTGCAATGAAGTTAAGCAATAAAGCTTGCAAAATACAAGCTAAAATTTAAACCAGTAGTTATTGGCTAACTATTAGTTTATTTAACCAGAGACATATAAACAGTATATATTTCTCTGATTTAACAATGAATTGTGCAACTGGATCCTGAAGTCGAACACCCTAACCATTAGACCACGGTGGTCTATATAATCTGCAAAGATCTTAATTTTTAGGTTACCTGAGCTTTGCTCATGGTGACCTATTGCGATCGCTTTTCGTCCTTCGTCGTCCGTCGTGCGTCGTCCGTTAACTTTTCACATTTTGAACTTCTTCTCAAGAAATCCAAGATGGCCGCCATGACCTCTGATTGGCTGACACATTTTGAACTTCTTCTCAAGAACAACTGAATGGATCCGGCCCAAATTTGGTACAGATATTCTACACAAGGTCCCACACAAGTGTTATTACTTTTCGGGGCCATGCAAAATCCAAGATTTCCGCCATGGCCTCTGATTGGCTGAGGCATTTTGAACTTCTTCTCAAGAACCACTGAATTAATCAGGCCCAAACTTGGTACAGATGTTTTACACAAAGTCCCACACAAG
>JACSZP010060852.1:0-10942 GCA_016161895.1 Pinna nobilis
TTCCAGTTATTGAAGAAGTCTCCTGTAGAGCGATTAGGGGGTGGACCAGATGATGCACGCTCTTTGAAGGCAAGTATACTTTACATTTCTTATACGTCTGTTGTAAAATGGGACATTCTATGTTATAGAATTGTCCTGCCTACAGCACCTTGAGGTCTCTCCATCAATGTTGATTATTTAGGCAAGCATCTATAGAGAGCTTATGTTTTTCTGTTGCTGTTTTATTTCAGCCTCTACTTCTCTAGAAGACAATCTTTCTTATGCTAACAAAGGCCATTCTGGGAACATTGCCACTCCATTTCTGATGTCTTCTTGGTGACTGTGGCCATGTCTTCTAGCTGGCTTCTGTTGAGAAGGTCCTGGTTTGAGATAGTATTGAATAAGTGTTGCCTTATAGTGTTATATATGGCTATTTAATAATTGTCTCTGCACATTTTTATGGAATGTACCTTTTTTAAGCTTGAAAATCTTGGAAACAATGACATGTTTTTTTCTGTATTTTAAAGAATCTCTTTAACAAAATTCTCAACAAGGAAAAATCTTTCATGAATGCATCTGACTTTCAATAACTATTCCTTAACTGCTTCACCATTAGTCTAATTCTATGCAATTTAATGTTCAGTCATATCCTCAATATTTAGTCTTGTTCCACTTGACCTATTTCTAACAATTATGTTTCATAATCACCTTGCAGGAAACTTGTATTGCTGGTTGATCAAACTCCTGTTTTTCTTAGAGATTGGCAACTAACTTGTTTTCATGGCAATGAATTTTACTGTTACTCATTCTCTTTTACAGCAACACGCTTTTTTCAGACACATTGACTGGAATGATCTTCTTCAACGTAAAGTGGAGCCGCCATTTAAACCCTGTGTTGTAAGTTTGACAAAGTTTTCAAGGAATTTTGTGGTCCATGTTTGATTGTAGAAGCTTGTTCGTCATTTTTGTCTATTACATTGTACTATGAGTTTCTTGACCATATATCATCAGCTGTAAAAACATATTAAGGTTACATTTCATAGTAAAATTATGAATTGTTTAGAATCTATGAAGAAAGAATGTGTCAAGAAACAGCTCTGCGACAATCTTTATGTCCTAAGAGGTGCCGCTTTGGCATAGCGTCTAATGCGTTCATCTTCTGATGGTGACGCCACGGGTTCCATCCACCTCATACTGCAGTTGGCTTTCCCTGTCTTTCGGATAAGACAGATAAAACAGAGACCCTGCACCACACAAAGTATCACCACATTAAGGAACCCTCACTGCTCAATGGCCATAAGTGACAAGCATAGGTCAAATACGCCACACTTCACCGACATTGATGACATCTCCATACAAGTGAAAGATTGTTGGTTTGGACAATAAATAACAATACAACCAACTAATCAAAGAAGTATTGTAGGATAAAGGTCTGTGAATTTATGAAGTAGAGAATAAATGAAAGTTCTGTGTTTCTCCAGACTGTTAATACATTTTCACCATCTTTTTTGTTGATTTTGCAACAAATATATTTTGTCTATGTTTAGATTATTTCTTTATTTTAGACAAGTGAGGAGGACGTCAGTCAGTTTGACACAAAGTTTACCAGACAGACACCTGTAGACTCACCTGATGACACAGTATTAAGTGAAAGTGCCAATCAAGTATTCCTGGTAAGGATACTATAGGGTTCCAAATTTTAGGCTTCTTCTCAGAAATCAGAGGACCAATTTGAACCAAATTTGCCAGGGATAAATATCGGGTGATGCAGACTCAAGTTGGTTCCAGCCATCCCCCTAGGTCCAAAAATAACTCCACCCTAGCGCCAAAAAGGTTTAAATATTGCAACTTTAAAAAAATCTTTTTCTCTGAGTGTGCAAAGCCAGATCTGCTGATTTCTGGAATATATCATCCTTTGGGATGTAGATTCAAGTTTGTTCAAGAGAATGAATGACTCTGGGTCATTTTTGGTCCCACCCTGGGGTTTAATATTTTCCATAGGATTTCTGATTCAAGGCTTCTTCTCAGGAACAAATGGGCCAATTTCAACCAAATTCCTTACTCAGATGACCATTAAGACCCCTTGGGCCTCTTGTTTGAATTTATGATAAGAACCAAGGTTATTCAAAAATATCTTTAACACATCACTGAAATATTTTTCCAACTTTTCATTCTTTGATGAGAATGGAGTGTTAGGTCATTAGCATGGCATCATAGGTGGATTTTAATGATTGTTTTTGTCTTTTAACAGGGCTTTACCTATGTAGCGCCATCTGTGTTAGAAGAGTTGAATAAACCCTGGATCTCAGAAAAGGAACCCAGATCTCCCAGGAAAGTGGGGTCACACTTTAAAGGGGCCATGAGGTATGTTTGCACTGAAATGATAAATGTTTGTTGTGGCTGGATGGAGAGCTATATGTCCATATATTTTGCCTAAAAGAAACAAGAGTTACTTCACTTTTTGTACTCCTGGAGAAAGACATAATGTTGATTATGATCCACAGGTTGGTTGATTGGGAAACATTTTAGAAGTCAGTTATGTGATTTAAGATGAACATGGTTTCTGTCATAAACTGGCTAATATAAACAGAAATGAAAATGTCCAGGTTCCTCAGTATTTGATTCAGGATTGCAATGTATAGATGTTTCAGATATCTTATAGACATTCAAAAGCATTTGACATTATAGGTCTGATGATCGCTTTCTGGTCTGATGTTCTCTTCCTAGATACATTTGCAGAGATGATCATTTTCTGGAAAAATCCTGAAATCGAGAATTTTTCATTCAGTTCAGGATTTTTTTACCTGTAGAAATTGCAATATATGGTTACACTTCTGATTGAGACGGACATTTTTCAGGATATTGTGTCCATCAGCACTAGCTTTTCTGCATTTGTAAAAAGGTTCACTGCTTCATCAGTAAAAACTGACTGCCACCGCCATACAACTGACAGGTTGTCGAGTTGACGCTAAAAAAAACAAATGATGGGAATTGACATTTTAGGTAAGCTTGCATTTTCAAATATTTTTGCAGCCCACATCAAAGCCACTTGGTAGAGGGGTTCCGAGTGGCAGGACAGCTAAATGGTGCTGATGAGACGGAGGACATGGATGTCACTATGCCAAATATACCCAAGCGTTCCACATCTCCTGCCATAGCAACCAAAAATACTGCGTATAAGCAAGCCGCTTTCCCCGGTAGTCAGAATCGGCCGCCACACCTACGGATGAATTGACAAAGAATGGGTTTTAGGTCATTTTTCAATTCTTTGTTTTCGTCTAAGAAGAAATAGTAAGGATTTTAATATTTACCTAAATGCAGTTTTTATCCAATGAAAATCTTATTTGCTGCATATGCAAATGTGTTTCAAAGGTTCGATGACAATTAGACATTATATACATGCTATAGTGCATAATACCTAGTATGTACACATTACCATATGCATATTTTGATATTATGGGTTTATGTATATGTGACTTAAAGCATGTTTTACTCACTGAAGTTCAGTTGGTAGACCATTTTAATATTTTTGAAAATCTAGGTGTGTAATGAAGAAGATGGTTTATGTTTATTTTCTAAATTCTCAGTTTTTATTTTTGTCAGGTAATGTATTATAAACAGCTATTTTATGCCGGTTTATTTGAATGCTGGGCCCTGTACTTGAAGTAAAGTTCTGGTCCTGAAATCACCAGAAAAACTGGAGCTCAAACTCAGTCCACAGCTCAGATTTTGGTTTTAATCAGCAATCAGCAGCCAGAATTAATGAAAAAGATGTTGAGTATACATGTTACACTCAGATATAAGTATATACTCAAATCGTTTTTAGTGCCTGATCAATTAAACACCAATGAGAAACACAAACTGTGACTTATATTTTAATTGTATGATGTAAATACACATGCTGAAGTGCATTTACCTCTTAATTAACTTGTATTTAATTCAAAATTAAGGAAAAAAAAGTTGAGCTGAGTATTGAGTTTTAGCTTGAGTTTTTCTGATGATTTCGATGATGAAGGTGTAATATTGGCTTCCAGATCCAATTCCAAAGATTGGCTTTCTTGATTGTACATAAAAAGTTGAATTGTTAAGTTGTCAAGAGTGTGTTTAGTAATATATATACCTGTGATTACAAGTTTTTATCTCAGTAAGTCAACACAACTCAATTTAAAGATTTTCATCTTTGATGTACTCGTTTACCATGTAAGGCAAGAAGATTTAATGAAACCCTGACTGAGAGCTATTGATAAACCCTGATGCTATGAAGTTAGCATATACAGTGACACTTGGATGTTATGACTTCGTAAGGGACACTAAGAAAACAAATCTTAATAGGGAGATGGTCTTTATATAGAGGTTGATTTGTTCACAAATGGTACTTTTAGGGTCTATTTGACCAAGTGATCTTTATATACTGATGGTCCCTATAATTTGTTGTATAATTACACAACATCAAATAATTTATTTGATCAGCTGAAACCATGCAATAGAGACCCTTTTTTATGTTGTGACATAGGGAAAAATTATTAGCCAGAAAATTAGCAAATAATGATTTTTTCAGCCAATTTTGAAAAAAATAGTCAATGGCTCAATTGGCTTACTACTGGGTGAGCCCCATTATGAATCTTATCAGTTGCTAAATGACAGTGCCGTACCACTGTTATCTGTAGATCAGAACGTCTCCCATCTTTTGTATACTCTCAGTAATAACTTGTATTTTCTGTTATATGAAATTTTATTGGCTCTGGAGTTATTGGGACCTACCCTTTCTATTGGTTTACATTAGACTCTTGTGCAACATGCAGTAAATGAGCACATCAAAGTTCAATTCAAATACAGAGGGACCAGTATTGTCAGACCACCCCTTCTGCCATGTAAATGTGGTCTTTCTAGAATGGTGGTCTCTCATGACAGGTTTTACCTATATGATAACTTGAAAAGATGTTTTTCTTTTAAGTGGTCTCTCTTGATAGGTGGTCTCTTGTGACAGTGGTTGAAGGTCCCACAGCAGATTGTTAGCCCACAGAGAATTTATGTGTTATATGTTGATTTTTTAGAATTTTGTGTAGTAAACTTTGTTGACTTATTAGTTATTACCTCACATAAAGTTGGACATCATTCCCACCATCTAGAGGACGAAGTGAATCATAGGGTTGTTTAGAAGTCGTTTTCATTGTTCATACTTCAAATACAGTCAGTTATTTATAGCAAATATGTTTAAGATACAGGTCGACTGTTTGTGATGTGTATGACTTGACTTACATTGAATCTACAATGAGACCTTCAAATTAAAGAAAAAATACCTCCATGTACATGTATATAGAAGAAATAAGTCAATTTCATCATGAACGTATTTTCCCTTTATTCCCCCCAATAATTGTATGGATGATAGAAATAAGAGGGATGTGTCACACCCATGTGTCTAACTTGAAAGTTAGAGTTGAGACTTCATACTTGGATTGGGCACAACAGCGAGAGCATGATTTTTAACTCATTTCCCTTTAAATTAAAGGCAAAAATTTGAATTGTGTACTTTTCACAATATTATTTTGTCTTTTGTTCTAATTTGAATGATGGTGCATACATGCGTTGTTTATGAGTGACATATACCGGTAAGATTTATTTGATGAAGGATAATCTGGTCAGTAGCAAATATCTTTGATTACGGTGTAAATATCATAGAAAGTGTCAAGTTTTGATTGGACATACATCTGTTCACATGATATTGTACATTTTTCGTCACTAGTGACTGACAACTTGTGTATTTCTGAATGTTTGTTTTGTTATGGCATGAATGACAGATTGTCTTTCATAAAACAATTTTACTTTCATAGTCTATATATGAGTAATTTAGTTTCTCCAATAATCCCATTGTTATAAGGAAGGCATTTTACTAATAAAATTAATTCAGTTGCATGGAGACATTGTAATTAGGGCAACTGGTTAAAATTGGTCTGATTAGCGAGATGGTCTCTAAATTGATATAGCCGAGAATAATGATAGACCTAATTTTGCTTGTCCATTTTGGGAGATGGTTTCCTAAGTGAGGTGGTCTTAAGGCACATCCACTGAAATTTTTTTTCTTCCACTTGTTCTGAGGACTTGAACATCATTGAGACAGTTCGTTCTAGCAAATGTTTTTTTTTTGTCTCACAACTTGATAGATAGTAAAATCTTGCCTGTTTTTGAAAAAAGGAATGCAATAATTAAAAAAGCATGAAGATAACTTCTACAGGGGGCATGTAAGTTGAAATGCTGATCATATCAGATTTGTTTTTTAATTGAGGTTTTTTTTTTGTGCCTTCTGGATTTTTTTTTCTTTCACCTCGGACGAAATAGTTCACCTATTAACCCTTTCTGAGATATCTCTGTTTCGCACCCCACATGCTTGTCTCGAACCCACTGACGTCACATGCCATATGCTTTATCTACAATGGACATTATTCATCCTCTTAAATACATGGTGTTGCATGTATCTCTTTATAAAAATGCATTTGGAGGGGGATATGAGAGAAAAATAATCAACCACCACTTTGATGGGAAAATCTTACCCTTGTGTCAAAGTTTTGAAACATCCATGACTCGGCAAGCCTTGTTATGGACTGCAAATCTTAACACCCTGATGAGATTTCCCCATCCCTGTACAAAGTGGTGATAGACTCTATTTATCCTGATAATATCGATAGGTGCCAATTGTATCTTGAAAATTTCTTTTATTGGGAAAAAAGATATGACCATGTAAGACTTAAAATACAATCTTCATCACACTTGGAAATGAGACTTAGAAATCATCAGACAGATGACAGCTGATAGATACATCTGATGTTCAGGTAGATGGGAATGAAGGTCAGGGACATATGTATGACCAATGTGTTTGGCTCAGTTTAGGAAGTTTTACTTCCAAATAACTTGAAACAAGATGATTTCAAGCAAAGGCAGAAATGAAGCATGATTAAATTGAAATTTGATATAAAAAAAAAAAAACAACCAGTACAGGTATGAAATTTCACATAAAGTATTTGATCAAGCTTCTTGGGTAAGATTGTCTGGCTTGTTGTGTTTTTATGGGTATGTGTAATTTAAGACTGGTATTTCCCTCGGTTGTTGATAAAGTGCTTGATGTTTACAAAAACTGGTCAGCATCAAACTTGGGAAAGTGATACACCACACCATTTTGTATATATTTTGCCTTGACCTTTACGCCTAACATACAGAGGTTATTATCTATCATCATCTACTGAAGATCCAGTTTTATTCGCGAGAGTTTTATTTTAGCATATTTACCCGAGATCACTTACTTGCGAAAACAAAGTTCTCGCTTAATATTCTAACCTAACATTAGCATGCGCCAAATAGCATAAAGTATTAAGTCAACATTCACATACCCGAAAATAAAGTGTTGCAAAAAATTATGTTACTTCTGACTCGCCAAAATAGGGTTCCACGAAAATTTCTGGATTTGCAGTATTGTATAACGATTATCAGTTGTAGGTATGTTGTCTCATTTTGATTACAGTTGTAAAATATGATTGATTATTCAGGGCTTGAGTGTAACAAATAAGTGAATCATTAAGTTTATCATGATATATTTTATACACGTATTTTAAGGCACTGTGATTTTTAAAACAATTGATTTTGAAGTGTAGATGACTTCGATGAAGAATTTTGTACATAGGTCGAACGAATTTGATGCTTTTAATTCAGATTTTAAACAAATGAGAATATAATACATAATGGCTGTATATAGTTTCCTGTTGATTTGAACACAAACTGTCATGACCCATATTAAGATGACACAAAGTTTTATGACGAAGAAGATTTGGAGTAAAGTAAAAAAAAAAAAAAAAGTCGTAGTCAAGTAAGATAATGTCAAGGATATCAAATCATTGTTTATTTAATCTTTTCCAAGAACTTTTCATCATATTGTCACCATCTTAATTATTTAAATATATAATTTAACAATAGGAAAATTTATGTTTTTCATGGTCGATATGTATTTTTCTTAAGAAATTATCAAAATTTTACTTAAAGAATAGAGAGTATCCCTATTTATATGGGAGACTTGGCAATTATTGGAACCTGGGGGGGGAGGGGGGGGTATGGTAAAAGTTTGCCTTTTATTTTTTCTGTCAACTTGAACAGTATTTCAAATTCCAGGTCGTGGGGTTGTATGAAAAACTACCCACTCATGACAACTTGAATGTAGTGATTCCTATATAAATCAAGGTTTTTGACATTTTTCCTTTGATATTTCCATAATCATTCTGATAGAAGAAGTGGATTTCAGAAATGGCTAAAGTTTACTTTATCTCTCACTCATGAAAATAGAATTCTCCTACTTGTTGTATTCTTACTGTGACATTACAACAATGGCTTTTTAACCTCCTTATTCATGCTCGCAAAAATATAGTCCTGTAAATGAATGCAGTATTACAAGCAATTAAGTCTGCGATATCTTTTTGATTCACGGATTTATTTGAATAGGCAATTACTCCAATAAATGAAAAATAGGCAGTATGAACAGATGACATTGAATTATGCACTAATATAATATGATATCCTACGTACATTTGTGTATTCAAATTATAGTATGAAGCATTAACTTGGTTGTCACATTGACCAGAAGTTGTTGGGAATGTTTGTTTTTTACTGATGTTTAATTTTTTGCATTATAAGCTCAGCTGCTGGTGTTGTACATTTGTAGTGTGCACTATGATTTACCCTTCAGTTTATGCTAAAAAATATAAATAGTTAAGATTTGAGACCATTATAATACTAGAGACCACAGACAAGCATAAAGAATGCATCACGATCTGGAATTTGACAAATATTCCACCAAGGCTATGGGTCGGTTTAAGAATTTATAATTGGTAGATTTACTCAGTTGCAATACCTTTAATAAAAAAATTATTTTTCCACAACATTTTTTATATATGCATATTGAATAACTTTTAGATACATGAGCTGATTCTGTAAGATTGTAGCCTATGTCTCTGATTGTAAAATGGGAAAACCTGTCTTTAGAAACAGAGTTAATATCCCCTTTCCAGAAAGGTCTAGGTTTATAGATTTTTTTNNGAAACACTTGCAAGAGACTGAATTTCATATAACTAAATTTTTGACAGTTGCCACACCTCATGCTTTTTGAGCAGACAGATCCTAGGTATTTTGTCACAGTGGATGTTGCAGGAATGAGAATTTTTCCTCCGGTTAGAGGAACCCTTCCTTTTCCTAGATTTTGCCACAATGCTAAATCTTTGTTTTCACCATTAAGTCCCTTAAAAGGAGTCATTTTTCCGTAGTGGAATCTCATCCCTGGTGTTAGCTCACGAAAGATCGGCCCACTGCATAGGATAAAGTCACGAACACAACAAGAAGCACCCCTCATGTATTCCTTAGCAGGATGGAAATCATCTACGCAAGAACTTGTATCATTGCCCCCACTTCAAGATGATTTGCATTTAGCTGTTCGTTGCACCACGGTGCACTTACAGGAACATTGTATATATACATTGACTTGTGACAAAAATTAGCATTGTAGTAGTTCTCACCTCTGTGGTTTGAACTAGGCCATTCTTTGATACGTGATATCTTGAGTTTTCAATCCATTCAGTACACAACACATGTTTTAATGAGCACACCCCTGGCCTCAAAGTGAGAGGGAATTTATATTACCTCCCTTAGTCAGTGCTGATGTACTGAAGTCTTACATGTTTAACACAGTCATATGTGAAAAGGTGCAATCTTGTTGTAGCTGCAGCCCATGACCTTTATTGTCTACTGAGTGGACATGTTAGGATGTCCTTTATCATTTTATAAAAACCCTTGTGTGACAAGCTTTGAAAACTTTGATTACCCTATGTTGTTATTCAGCTACTATATACAGGATTATTTTCGCCCTAATGCTCTTGTAAACAGTTTCGCCCCGTTTTAAATTCGCCCGGTCTCGTCATAATTCTATTTGATGAAATTACCATTTCAAATTCGCCCAGTTTTGAATTCGCCCACTGACAATGGGGGCGAAAGGGACGAAAAAAAAACGAGGGCGAAAGTTTCCCTGTATACAGTATGGGATTGTTTTAGTTCATTTTAGGTTGCTTAGTTTTTATGAATATACACGAGACCAATTTCAGTTCCATGATATTATCATTTTGAGAATATTTTGAAATCAAACTCNNATTTATTCCTGTAATTAAAGTTGTTGCTATAAATATAAATATGATTTTAATTTTTGATTATTTTTTCATAGATTATTTAATGCATTCATGAATATATTTTAGCGAGAGAGTGGAAAGAGGAATATTTATTGAATGAATGTAAGAATGGCGATTGTTTTGTATATAATTTTATTATGTGCCTGCATTATTAAGATTTTGTGCTCGTTTTTGGAGAAAAATTCTCAATGATTTTTTAAATTATGTTTAAACATCATGTACGACACATTTAATTTTATCCCTGAATAAAACATTGTTTAGTCAGCCAATTTATTCTTGTTGCTTCTTTTGAATAAGATCTTTTGCTTGGTTTAAGTTTCACTTAGCAGTCGTTCAGTCACACAATTACATCCAGTTTCTTGTTAGTTTGATTCTTAAAGGATCAATTGACCTTATTTGTTATACTTCATGAGCAAGACTCGCTTGTGAAAAAAAATATTTGAAGATACTACAGGAGGAATTCAAAATTGAAAAATCGTAAAACCGACAATACAATGACCAAAACAAAAAGAGACAATTCTGCAAACAGTAATCCACAAAACAACATAAAACTGAAAAAAGAATAACACAAATCCTGCTTAAACAGGGGTGAGTTCAGGTGCTCCGGAAGGGTAGTCACTGTAAATTGAAATGTATAGGCTTTTGAGCGAAAAAAAGGTTTGTTTGTCATTGAACTGATTTATTGATACATGGATAGAATTCCCTTCTTTACCTACTTTGTAATTACACATTTTGTAAAGTACTAGTTTTAG
>JACSZP010060860.1:0-15031 GCA_016161895.1 Pinna nobilis
TAGCAAATAAGGATGAAATATATATATATATATATATATATATATGTATATATATTTGTCCTTTTAAGGGATTTGGCATAAAAATTATTGATGTGGGCGGACCACTAGTCAAAATTATTTTAAGCCATATAGTGAAGATGCAAAAAAACACACCCGTCTTTATGTGTATTTCTTGATAGAAAAGTAAAATATACAGTCGAGCTGTCTCGTCTTCCGGACGAAATCCCTGGGACAAAATTTCAAATTTGCTTTTGCCGTTTTGGTATTTACGTTTCAGTAATCAAGAACCTTCATTTATCCGGACAATTTGTTTGGAAACGAAAGTTTCCGAATAAATTATCTTCCACTGTAATTAGAACCACCACACATTTCCAATAAGAACAACTGCTTGTTAGAATTATTCAAGGGCGTGGCGCACGGCTAACTCGAATTAAGTAAATGGTTTCGGTTTAAAATTAATTAATGTTCGATGCAAAAAGTATCTCTTGGTAGTGAACATCTCTGGATTAGGAACAATGTGGCAAATTAAGAAAACTAGATTTACTATTATGAAAAGTGGCTAATTTGCCGCGTCTTCATTTAAATAGTTGCTATGCATTGCGGTTTTAAATTTTTGTTCAGGAGATTTCTTAGTGTATGGATATTTGAATGCAAACTATCTGGCATGACAAAGAAAACAAAAACAAGTATAATGTGATACAATGGCTTTGATTGTCACTAATGAACTTTGAATAANNTAGAAATGTTGTAAAATTGAACAAAACTGGACAAGTACAGAAAGATTCTACGGTTATTCGCGTTATTTGTGTTAAAACTATCGTCTAGAAATAAACCAAACATTTAATTTGGTTATTTGAAAGGAACTTAATACATGTACTAACAGGGTCAATGTCGGAACATTAATTAAATCTGTTGGCGGAGAAAAGAATAATTCATACTAATACATGTACAGTCTAATCATATCAGAGACCGTCAAAGGAAATGAGTAAAAATGGTCACATATGACAGGTGGTCTCTTCATTCAGGTGATTCATATAGAAAAATCCAATTTGGGAACCATAAGGTAGTCCTCCAATTCAGTGGGTCACTAAAGGATGTTAGACTGTATATGCAAATGTCGAAAACCGAAACCAACGTCGATTTGTCTGATCATCCATTGTCTCACTTCGATATATTGCGTAAGTGTGTGCCAGCAAGTTCTTTTGTGAATGTCTTATTTTTTCTTTTATAGCATCCAAACTTGAATAAGGCTAGATGCCAATGATTTTTCTTTTTCGTGCGGCCAGTCAAACCACCAGGTAGAAAACTGTAAGCAGACATTATTATATACGATTGTGACGTAAAATTGCTAGACAACAACTACTGCCCTGTAAAACATCATGTAATTTCGTATGTCCAGCTAAACCACGAAGGCATTGTCGCTTCAAGCTATTTGATATATGAAGTACCTGATTTATTCGGTACAGACGATCTACTAATTTGTTGGTTAAGGTGTTGAAGGGTCAGTAACAAGAGAACATGTACTCTTGAAATACACAATATATGTGAATCTAATGTCCTTAGCCACGTGCTTGTTTTTATACACGTGTTTGCTCAATCATTTTGCCGACATGTTATCGTGAATTTAATATTCACAGAGTAGAGTATGCAATCACAATAAAACTTTGACTGAATGCCACCTTACTTAGGCGACAACATTTCATTTAAGATTTCTGAAAAGCATTATGTCATTATTTTAGGACACAAACCTTAATTTACCTCCTTATGAGACCACCTCAATTGTCAGGTCAAAATACGTATGACACTTAGACGGTATTGGTAGCGGGGCTCTAATATGCATTTGTATGTGCTTATCCAACTATATTGCAGTCTATCGCAAGAAACCCCGTACATGCCTGCATGCATGTGTGTGTTCAATGTTGTAACGGATACACTTAGTCTAGCTTTAACTGAACATTCAAAATTGAGTTACAAGGGGTCTTTTTTAGATTGACTGAAAATGCCAACTAGAGTCTTTCAACTAGAATCTTGATTTTACGTATATATTTATCATTTTCATATGAAATGAAGGTTAGTCCGAGCAATAAATTTCACAAGAATTCAGAAGTTGCATTTTTCATTTATAACCTATTTGAAGTATTTTTATTGAAATTTCTGAATAAAAACAGTCAAACATTTTCAAGAATATGCATTTTTAATTTTCAGTAAATCTGCCTTTTTAGCGTTATTTAGAATTTCTAGAAACTCGCTTGAAGTGGAAGTTATGCCCGAAGTTTCCATACTCTAGTGACTCATTGTATTATGTTCCACACAATACACACATCGCATACCAAGATGCCATCAATTACAGACAAGAAGCTAATCATATTCATTACCATCAGTATATCGCTTAAAGTATAATATATGGTATCAGCGAGATCTGCATATTTACTAATAATGCGAGCCATGTCTTTACAACGCCATTCCAATTGTCAACATAAGACAATATTACTTCGTCTAATCGTCTTTCCTCGGCAGCCTGTCACTTGTTCCTAATAACATATATTTGTAGGTGTTTATTCTTTATTCCTTATATATCAATATGGCAAATGATCTTCGGAGGGGACAATTAACTCCTCATGAATATCCTAATGAATATGTAAAACGAGTTATTGTACAGATACAATGGATCCCTTATTCTTTGATGTTCACAAAGATAATTGCATGTAATGAATAATTCGGACGACAGTTTGGAAAGATAAACCATCTTCACCGACACCAAAAAGGATTTATTTCTCTATTATTCTATTAGAATTTGACTGTCGACTTACAGTACGCGTGGCCAGCTTACAGTCGGTTCTTACTCTCCCATTACACCTGATCCCACCTCTGCATTTACACAGGTCCGTGTTTGTCCAATATAAACGGAATCGAATATCATATAATGATTTTCCTCATATTTGATAATATTGTGTCTGTGTTGTTCATACAAGGGAGCCTCTATTTGGATTGTTATACATGCATATGTCTACTGAAAAAGTAGCAAAAGAGTGCAATACACATAACATGGCGCACATTGGGTCATAGGTAATGCTTCCGCAGGCTGTCATCTAAACCCATAAAACAAATTAGAATTGACCTCGAATGGACAAATGGACGGGTAATATGGTAGCTAATGGCCACTTCGTGAAAAGTCTCAGAAATATATTTGCCTTGCGTATATATGATAGCATTTGATATTTTCGAAACAGATTTTTAAAACATAATTTCAAATGACACAACAAAGCGTCTTCATCATTTATCAAAAGTATCAACAAGTTTGTTGATGTTAAGAATTTGACCGAATAACTATGCCCTCAACAACAAGCCAATAAAACAGAAAAATCGCCTGTGGATTGTCATGACATGATTTAAAAGTCAAAAGTTATATCAACTGTGCTTTTAACAGAATTGTAAACGAGAAACTTAAGGAAGTTTATAATTCAAAGAAATTGAAATATAAATCGAACTTCCAGATTTCTGGATGTTTTCTTACCTTGTATGTAAATATAATTTCCACAAATCAGTAAGTATGCAAATCCGTAATTGTTGTGATATAGTTGAGAATATTATTTATTCCTTTGCTTGTATAATTCGCAGGACACATGTTTTCTCAGTCACTCATTAAATTCACAGTGAAGATAGACTCACACCGACCCGACAGGTAATATATATATAATGAAGATTCACGTCCTTTTGTATCAAATCTTCATTTACATACATTAACTAATTACATTAAAATGATTCATCAAACGAGGTTTTGTCTGTCGAAGGAAAATACATTCGTGGTGTTCAACTCATCTATAACGACATAGTCTGGTTGCGGTACATTGTTGTCTTGTATAGTCATTCGCAGGACCGACAAGCCTCGTTTCCATATTTCTCAAACCACATCTAGTATTTACGTCCGTTAATAAACAGGTATTCTCTTTTAACAATCACACATCCGTAAATAAATCTCAAACGATATAAGACTGACCCGGATTACCTCCTGATCTACATCTTACATCGAAGCAGATCCAAAAACAAACGTGTTGGGGAAGGGCTACGGGATCGGGACAATGAGAAATGGGCACTGTCCATATACTGGAGTTTCACATTAATCAAGACACCTATATGACAGAAACATGCAGTGTGGATTATATATGCCACCTTATGCTATAAAACTGTACAGATTTAGTACACAATTTCCCCCTAAGATAGCTCCTGAATTGGTCTCGTTTGTTTTGGGCATAGTAGTTGTTTTCTCTATACTTTTTTTCTTGGATGCACCGAGATCTATTTCAATGTCCTGGTTCTGACGCCTATATGACAAATACATGGTGTGTGGATTATATTTGCCGACTTAAGCTATAGCTATAGATTTGTGCAGATTATTAAACATATTCCCGATCGGATAGCTCCAAAATTAATCTCGTTTGTTTTGGGCATAGTCGATGTTTTTCTCAATACTTTTTGTCCTGGCTGCATCGAAATAATTTAATGTCCTGGTTCATGCAGTTCGTTTTACCTCGCGATGTCTGTCAACCACAAACCTCTTTTATGTGGTGGAGAGGTACAGTCGTGAGAAGATTAATATAGGAAGAGCAGGTCTTCCTAGAAAATTACATAGCAAACAAAAATTTAAACAAAATAAGAATCAAAACCGTTTTTGACATATATGATTGTCAAAACGATAAAGGAGAGGGATAGAGAGATACAAAAGAGAAAGATGAAAGTTATGAAAGATTGAGTTAATGAAAGAAGTAATGAAGCTAAACTAACCAAGTTTTGCAAATGCAAATCTTCTTTCAACCGATGTCAAATCCCAGCATGATTGATTTGTAGAAAGTCATCCGTCCAGGTATTACTATTTTTGTATGGTCTGCAATAGTTGCAGGAAAATTAAAATAATTGGAATTCTGAAGATTATAAATGTCATATGTTTAGATAACAAACATGTTATGAATGAAATCCTCTAGTAAATTCAAGCGATTTTATAAACATCATGATGGGAAAATCTTTATGTGGATTATCTTTTTTTTTCTCCAAATAGTTCACAAATTGAATGGACAGACAGTTATTTCATACTGGTAAGAATTAGAACAAAATATTTTAAATATGGACAATGACAAGAGCGATAACACGGGTTTAGTGTATCGAAGCACGTCTAAGAGCGGATATTAAATGGTTTATGTAACGACCTTGAAATAAAATGAAAATTGTCACCTTTCTTGTTCTGGTTTAAGGACTTGTAGATTTATGTAGGGAAACGAATACAAAAACCATGACAAAACAATCATGTAGAAATAACATTATAACAAATTTTAAAACACATATTTTCATAATGTAACAAAATAACACAATTTGTAACAGCGGAGGAAAATCAAACACTTTGCTTCTTGGCCTATATACAATGTATCTACCTGTATTTACGCGAGTATTTTATCACATTCTTTCGATTTTAAGCGTTATATATATATCAGCCTTTATTACAACATATACTATGCAAAAACACATTTCAAAATAAAAACTGAAATGGAAAAAATTATTACATAGTACACAGGCTCTTTCATCAATTTTTGAAAAATTTTCTTGTATTGGAAATATAATCTTAAAAAAAGAAATATATGTATAACCTCCCCTCAACGTCGTTCAATCAGCCAAAAGCTTAGAATATACTGAAATATATATATTCATGCAAAACCATCGATAACGTTCGTGTCAAACTGATTCCAATATCAGATTTTACAAGCGTTTTTAATTGAATACATATGAATAAATTACTTTGGTAACAGCTAACTTAGCTACAGGAAAAATATATAATTCTATAATTGATTATGACATTTACATATTGCAATTGATTGTACTGCAGCTTTGCACCATATTTCACGATAACATATGTCATTAACAGTACCATGTCCATACTTTAGCTTCAAGCAAAATTGTTTCGTTCCCGAATTGTCAAAGGAACATAAATGTATTAGATACGGAAAATTCTGTAAAAAAAACCAACAACAAACGAACATGTTCAAGTTTCTGAAAGATATTGTAAAAAAAATTTTTGACGGAATTACCTAGGTTCTCAATATGGTCGATCAGGAAAGAATGCTACTGAATGACTGCTCATGCTGCCTTGTGCTTCAATTATCTTATAATTTTATGCGTCTCTGTTATATCCAATTAGATTTTTAAAACATCATAATTGTAATGAATTTAACCAGGGTAGGATGAAAAATACACAAAACCCACGCACTTTATATGATGTTTTAAACGTGAAGTAGTTAGTAAACAAATACAGGTATAAATAGAAAACATCCACACTTCCCGTTTAAGTTGAACGAAGAACAGAGGAACATGCACTTTTGACGGATACCGGTAAGGTAAGGTCAGTTCAAACACCGACATGTTTGGCTGCACCGATACTGCACGTACCAGTGGATGACGTGTGCTTCGTGTCAAATCGCATGAATAACTCCTTTCAATAAGATGACCGATATTCTTCTACATTTTGTCAAATGAGACATTTAACAAGTGCGATAAGTATAATTTTTATTTCAGATTTAATTTGTGTTCGAAGGGAAATGAGTCAATTACCAAGTGAAAACGACAACTTTTGCACGGTGTCAGTATCCTTAATGATGATGGAACGTAACTCTACGTCATTTTCCTGCGGAGATGACGTATCGCGGGATATAGATTTCTAGCGTCAACCCATCACCAATAGAAACATTGACCCCGCAGAGACTTTATCGGGTATTACGTGATACTTGAATTAGTACAAATGGCCGTGAAATGTATAGCATATTATATACTGTCTCCCGTCTTCTATGGCCGTGCGCTAGCCCAGATATATGACAGTTGAGCGATACTATTAGTATATTGAAGATCAATCTAAAGCATGTGAAAGCCAAGGACTTTGATATTGATGTTTACAAAAACATGAATGCTTTGGTACATATTTATAGAATATAGATTACAAAACATGTATGTTCTGGTTTGAAAATGTTCTCTTCTTATGTCAAATACTATTATGTTATGCTTATCTTTCCTTTTCCCCGCCCTTTGAATCGAAATGTGAATGTGAAGGTTTCTTTATATGGAAAACATTCAAGTACCACGTGATAAACGATAACGTTTGTGCGGTATTAGTATTTCCAACGGCGATGGAACGTAAGTCTACGTAATCTTTTAGCTGATAACGAATAAAGGTAAAATGTCTCCATTCTTGCTTTAGAAAGTATCTGTATAACTTTTACATTTCTTTAGATTTTAGATTACCCTTACTTTCTCATTCCATCTTACTTTATTGATTAAAGAAAAGCGTATCATTTAAAAACAAAACGTTCGTTACACGGCACTTGCTTTCGATTTAGAAGTTTCCCACACCATAGAAGCAGTAACTTCCGCAGAACAAGTTGAATAATTATGACAGCAGTGTTCTATTTTTCGTTATCCTAATCTCCAACTTCTGATCTCGTCTACCGAATATGACTTATTCCTGGTTTTAAAATTTATAAGTTGAGTGACACGACCTCGCATATAGAGGAATTGCTTACCCTTCCATTACACCTGAAGTCATCACTGGTTTTAATAGGTTCGTGTTACTTCATCCTAAGTTTTATATGGTGTTGTATATTTTATTACTTGTAGTATTGTCTTGTTTTGGTTTATTCACGGTCTTGTACGATTGTATCTTAATACCTGATGGGTGTCTTTAATCTACTATGTTGTGAAAAAATAGAAGAGAGTTATTAGGTAGAACACGCTAGAATTTGTGGTGTGACTGAATACCAGTAAGTTCATCCCATAGACTGTTTAGATACTATCAAAGGACGTAGGAATTAGTTCTAATGTCAGTTTAATAAGTTTAAAAGCTTCAAATATCCCCAACAAAAGAAATTTTCTTTCTGATTCTTTAAGTCCAGGAAATGCTTTATGAAATGATTTTATTGAATTATAGGTAAAGTGATGTAATTTTGTTCATTCTTCTCTGCAAAAGTAAGAGAAAAAGATGAACACGAACAGATAACTAATTTTGAGTGTCTTTTTCTTCCCCGATTTGGTCGACATGCAATTATCAAAAGCAGGATGAACGAAATACACCAATGTTAAATCAAAATGCATGTACAAATGTATTAGAATGTATTATATAACATTGACATTCCTTACATCAGAATCAGTTATATCAAATTTTAGCTAATATCTTCTATTTTACAAAATGCATATCTAGAAAGATCGCCCAAGTCTATAAAGGTAGGAAAAACTCAGAAATAAACAAAGGTACATATGTACAATATCAAAGGAAATCGATTTGAATGATAATAAATACGGGTAAATGAACCCTGGTATTGAGAAAGGTAACATAGAATACACATGTAAACAAATAGCATTTTTGCTGCAGACCTTGCAGCTTGTCTTTGTGGAAATTTGAAAAATAATGATGACAGTTTACTTACTTTTTGCTGCAGACCTTGCAGCTAATCTTTGTGCAAATTTGAATAATAATGATGACAGTTTACTTAATATGCTGTTAAATAGCGTGTCAAATATAACAAATTGACGCAAATATTTCAAGAAGAGGTGCATAGGTTAAGAAATGTACCTGTATCTAGGTGAAACATCATTTGAATTTTTAGATCGTAGAAAGAAATTTATAAATGAACACTACTTTGCATGTATGGTATGGTCTGGTATTGGTGTTTAACGTCCCACTCAAGAATCTTTCACTCATATGTAGACGTCACCGTGTGCCGGTGAAGGGCTTCAAATTTTGCCTATGCTCGGCACTGCTGGCCGTAGAGCAGGGAGGGTTCTTTAACGTGCCAACACCTACTGTGACACGGGGCCTCGGTTTTTACTGTCCCATCCGAAGGACAGAGACAGCCAACCTTGGAGTGGCGCTGACGCGGCTCGAACCCGGGTCCTCCGATTCGCAGTCGAACACGCTAACCACTCGACCACGGAGGCCCCACTTTGCATGTCATCCATTCTTCTCTACCAATGACAGATATTATATATTTTTTAGAGTTTCGGTTAGAAAAATCTGACGGTCATGAAGTTTTGGTAATACGATATTTACTAAAAGAAAATCCCCAGTGCATTGTAATTTTCAGAGTTTAATTATGTAAATGATGTAACAGTCTATAATGAATTCACGCCAAAATTAATTGCAAACACACGACGTATAACTAAGAACTCTTCTGATTAATGCTTGTTTACGAAACAAATTGATCAAAGAAACATCATAAATACAAAAGTTGACAGTAAAGGATACCAAGTTGGCAATCAATAATTAAAAAATCCAAAGGCAGACGAATCCATGGCCAAATAAAAAAGAGACAACACAAACAGCTATCAATACAACAAGACTTGTAAAACCTAAAATAGAGAGTAACACGAACCCCACCAAAACCAGGGATGAGTTCAGGTGCTCCGGAAATATACATTTTAACGACATGTACAATTTAACCGTCTTGTTGTGGGGCTCGTGCATTATTTTTTATTTTATGTGTTATTGTATAATTGTTGTTTGTACTATTGTTTCTCTTTGCTTTCGCCATGGAGTTGCATATCATTCAAAATTTGATTTTATTGAATTTTGAATGCCCCCTTGGTTTCATTTTTTGTTAGTAAATTCGTCATGAAGATGGAATGCTTTTTAATGTAATAGAGGTGCCGAGACGTTACAATTTATTTGATATTTACAACCTATCATGAAATATAACATCCCATTAATAGCTTCTGTCATCTTCTAAAAATCAATTTCACAGTAGAACTTTCGAGTAATTATTGGATGATATATAGACGTATCTTTGAATCTGTAGACATGCAACGTTAACATAGGAAAGAAAACTCCTTGTAAACGAAGGTAAGTCATGGTTTTCAGGTATGAATTTGCAAGGGTTAAATGTTAACTGAAACATTTTTGCATACATTTTTAATTTTCTACCATTTATTGTTATATATGAATTATTACAGTATGCAAATTACCTAATAATTTTTCACCTTTTTGAACGATTCGTGAACACGTGAACAGTATACACGTGCTTTTTCTTAGGAATAAGCTCATAAAAATGATAGTTGAAAAAACCATTGGGATCACAAAAATATTCTCCATTGAACAACTAAAAACATCATGGCCAAAACAAAAAAAAAAAACAACTAAAATTGTAGTTAATAGATAGGATATGCAAAACAGTGCCAGCGCTTTTCCTATGACCAATGCATCTAAACCAAATCGACTGATGCGAACCATAGACTCAAACAAAAGTATTGTTGCAACCTTAGCTTACAACCAATGGTTCCTTATGATTAGATTGATGCCACCACTTCTAACGTTTTAAGGTCGCCATCACAACCTGGTTGACTGTTACGGAATATCGGTGAATTAGATGATATGGAATATGTTCCCCATGACATACACCTAATTCGGTTCTTCTTTTATCGTTTACGACTATTTTCATTCATTGGGCCGTTGTACGGTTTAATAAAAAGCTTATATCGAAAATATAAGGCGCCAGTGGCTGAAGATGTTGCCGCATCTCATGGGTTTAAATTGTTAATCATAAATTTGTGACAAAAACAATAATAAGAACTGTTGTGTGGACGACCAATCATTCATTCAAGGATGTTTGATGATATATATGACTGTTGATTAAGCACGATCATTTACAATTACAACTTTCTAGTCAGATCCAGAGACCATTACACTTTCAACCGAAATCAACATTTACTGAACTTGTAGGGTTTCCGTGGAACTCTGTGGCATCCCAACAGGGTTTGCTGACTCCTTCCAGATAACCGGTCCCATCCCATTAGGGATTTACAGATATTAACTCGGAGTTGGATTCTCCAATATTCCTTGTCACCTCTAAAATTTCATTTTATTATAAGTGCCGAGTAACGGTCAATATTTAAGATTCCGTGTCATTCGGAAATATTAATAAATTAGGGAAAGAATTTTGAGTGGGACGTTACAGATCAGTATAGCAATAACAACAACTTTTATAATTTGGTACAGATGTTCCTAAATATAATTCCCCGTGTCAAGTTAATCAGGAACAAAATAAATGACACCTGTCCTAGTTATGATTACTAATGATATGTGAGTAATATATTCCGTCACATATTTTGTTGAATTATTGAATCACTAAAAAATGTTTGGATAAATTTATCCAATAGGACACACGTCCAGACCGTCGCACCTCCAGGATATCTATGTTGAGTTATAAAATTTGAAGAGACACACGGAACAAACTCGTCCAGAGCTGATACCGCTAATCCCCGATAGCCCCCTTTGAATTTATTGCAAATACCTGGAAAAAGCTATATGAATCATCATTTCTATGAGCGGATCCAGGATTTTTCAGTGAAGGCATACAAATCAGAGAGAATAAACAAGTAGGTCGCCTAGTTTAATTGATGTAAGTGTTGTTATTGCAACAAACATTAAAATTTTCTTTGATCTTTGGTCTCAGATTCAAATGATTGTTGGTTTCATAAACAGTTTAGATAATTATTACATAACAAAATTACGAAATCAATTTCATTGCGCAAATTGTACTTTTTTCAAGCTATAAAATAATAAGCAGCTTTATAATTACGAAAATATATCTAATAAATGCCTTGGGCTATATCAGAAGTAATTAAAACTTCGTCTTGGTTGCATCAATTGTCAAAATATGATTTGTTTTGGCTGAGAAAAAAACTTCGAATTTATAACGAAATACATCTGTGTTATACATGCTTCTTTGCTCTCGAATGCATGCATTTTCATCAGCATTTGGTATTGAATTAAACGAGGGAGATCGTTAGTCATGGTGTTATTCAAGTACAAGTAATTCAAAATGGGGTGCATCTTCAGCAAAAGTCTGGGGAGTTCCTTTTTCATTGCTATCGTTATTCATATAGAATAGTTGTTACATATGGGTCGGTTAAATCTAAATTCATATTTTAATCCTTATAAAGCCTTTAACTATTTAGTTCAAAACTTAATTTTGTCCTAATTATCACATTGAAATCATACATATGAAAAATCAATAAAATTGAAATTGAATCGCAATATGTAAAAATCGTTTAAGATGATTTTTTTTTGTATGTTTTATAAAATGGGTACAAATTATATTTATTTTACTTCTTTTTAATTTATTATGCATTTATCTGATTTATCTATGATGTCTATGTTGTATTGTTTTACAAGGAGCGCAAAACTACTGGGTATTATTAAATTTAATCCAATACATATAAATCTACTTATACATGCACATCTTATTTAGGCCTATAGGTTAGGTCTACAACAAGACGTTTTAGATACATGGCTTTCCATGGTATAAAAAGAAGCAGCAAAATGTTCGAGATCAATTAAGAAACATTCTAATGTTTTCAGCATTTCATTTTTAAGAATATATATGTCAACTGCCAGTTTGTTTAAGTAAAAAAGTAAATAATTTAAAACGATCAATGTACTATTCATTTAATTCACTATTTCCGAACTTGACGATTTCCCGGATTCGAAAAATATGTGCCAAGACGGGTTCCATGCGTGGAGCAGGAACTGCTTACCCTTCCGGAGCACCTGAACTCACCCCCCGTTTTTAGTGGTGTTCGTGTTTCTCTATTTTTAGATATAAGTGTAGCTGTGTGTATTACTGTGTGTAGTTTTGTTTCTTGATGTTTCGGCCACGCTTCTACTTTCCCCTTTACGTACTCATATAAAGTGTTAAATACAATTTGTACGTTTTTTGTTATCCAACAGAGTACGAAAATACTGCATATAAAAACCTTTGAGTTAAGAAAAGAAATATTCTCATACAGATAATGTATTTTCATGTCATAAAATATATAGTCATTACATATTACAATTATGTATGTCGTACTTCATGCTGAAAGAAAATACGTGACGTCACAAACAACGCACTTACACACAATTTCTAATATTTTTTTTGTTAGTTGTTTATGTTTTGTAATTATTTGCTAAAACAATCTGCCGATGTTTTTCTGACGTAGCCTGATAATAACATGTCTTCCCCTAAAGGTACAAAACAAACAGTAAATATGATAAATATTTTGTATTTAATGTACCTGTAACACTTGCTGTTGACAAATAAATGGGTCATAAAGCATTTTGAGTATATATTCGGGTTTTGCTACCGATGTAAGAAAATGAATAAGAAATCGGGGAATAATCTTGGTTCGAGTAGGTCGGGTTCATTACAACAAACTTGCAGCATATTTTATTTCAACAAAGGTAAGTTGTGGATATGATCAGGTGTCTGAATGAAATCAGCATCCGCTGTAGGCATGCCAAGCCAGTGGTAGAAATCCCCTTGGAAACTTCTGATACAATGAAAAACTAAGGCTCGGCGGAAATGCTATGTGTTAGCTAAATATGTATATTCGACTTTATTTTCCAAAAAAGGGCCAGTTGATAATTTTTTATTCTCTTCATTTTTTTTTTATCTGTTTTATTTTTGGTTATTTTGTCGATACAAAGTGTACAAAGGGATAAACTAAATCCAGGATGTACAGCAATGTCACTACTGGAATGGATCCAGTGTAGGGAATGTATTATTTTTCTAATTCTGTATTATAGCGAAATTAGTAGGGGCTATGAACAGTGAGGTATCTATACAAGTAAGAGTTTGTTGTAAGAATGTACTGGTTAACCCTATATTGAAACCATTGTAATTTAGCTTCTTGGGTTACTTTGAAAGGAAGTTTGTAAATTCTATCCCATATTTGGTCACTAAAATCAACTGTTTCCTTCCATTTTTTCCGACCGAAAGAAATCTGTGAGTTGCCACTATTTAATCCTAAGTCATAGTAGACTTTTGCTCTTTTTCACACTTCATAATAGATTTCAAATTTAAAGGCATACAAGGTTAATTTAGAGCCATTCATGGGCTATTACTTTTCGCTATGTTTTTCCGAATGGTACAAGTGAAACTACTATATTCTTTGTTTAAATTCCTCTTAATTACACAAATATTTATTATCAGTGTCCTTTTCTGAACCAATTATTTAAAAAATAGTTTTTGTTATCTATAGTTTAATTTTTATTATACCAAGTAGGTGTTTCTCCAACTGAGATTGATTGACCCTCATTCAATTCAGCTTTTCAAAGAACTTTCCCAAGCCTGATAAACTTCTTTCCAAAACATGTTTTGGACATTGACTTATTACATCTGTACTACAGTTGGCCGGGAAATGTTCATCAATTTCTGTGCCTAGTATTATTTGCCATTTACTATTTGTTGTATATAGTCTCCTTATCCACGTTATGTTAAGCGATTCAGTAAAGGTTTACAAATATAATGCTGAGCCCCCCTCTATATATTTTAAGTTACTTTATCTCTGTTATTCTTGTCTACTTTACTGTTCCATAAATTTCAAAGAGTTATTTATTTAATTTCCAAATGAAATTATCATTTGGTTTAGGTATTGACAAAAATAAATGATTAAACTGAGATAAAATTAAAGATTTTTACAATTGAATTTTTCCAATTGGTGTTAGCTCTATCCTGTCCTAAGTTTTTATAAGAGATTTAAGTTTTACCATTTTTTTTTCTTATCAAAATTTAGCCTAGGTATTCTAAATAGATCAATATGAAATTCAATGCCAAGCAGATTAAATGAATTATTTTCCCAGTGAAAATTAATTTCAGGGTAGATAACTTCATAGTATGTTTGCTACCAATTCAAACAGCTTGAGTTTTATTAAGATTTATTTTAAGACCAGAAATCTTTTCAAATTCTTTAAGCTCATTAATTTGGTGTAATATAGAATTTTTTGTCCCATCTAAATAAGTGTTATCATCTGCATATTGGGACAATAGAATTGGGGTGTTATCAATTTGAATGCCTCTAATGTTTACATTATTTCTTATTCTGATTGCTAAGACTTCCGCGGGGCCTCCGTGGCCGAGTGGTTAGCGTGTTCGACTGCGAATCGGAAGACTCGGGTTCGAGCCGCGTAAGCGCCACTCCGCGGTCGGCCGTCCCTGTCCTTCGGATGAGACAGTAAAAACCGAGG
>JACSZP010060868.1:0-10431 GCA_016161895.1 Pinna nobilis
TATATGTATGTATCTGTATTTTTTAAACGAAATGCTTACACAGCATTGAAAAGTCATGGATAATTATAGATTAATACTTAGATTGTACATACCACATTTAAATGCTAGTTATGCATTGACCGCAAAGCATACAGTTTTGTTGTAAAAAAGGGGAAAGTTGAATATACCAAGGGACATTCAAATTAAAAGACAAGACAAAGGCAGACAACATCGTGGCCAAGCAAAAAGAGACAGTACAACACACAGTGATACACACAGTTACAGTTAAATCTGAAACACAAACGCCACTAAAAATGGGGGTTTTTGGTGTTGCTGGGCTATTTACTGGTAATGTCTGGCTTCCTTCTCNNAATCTGAAACACAAACGCCACTAAAAATGGGGGGGGGGGGGCGAATTCAGATGCGCCGGAAGGATAAGCAACTCCTATTCTAAGCGTGGCATCATTCGTTTCACTCTTATTTCGAATCCGATAAAATGTAAGTTCAAATACAACAAATAGAAATGATTCTATTTTCAAGCCCTTTCCACTTTTAACATTACTCTCTAACCGGACAAAACCCGGACTCCAATACAAAGTTGATACATTTAATCGTTGTCACATTTTACTATTTTCTTCCTGTGCACATATACATTGTACTTACTCGCAATATTTCGTGTTACTCTATTTTTATTTTTAAGTGTATTATGTCAACAAGTGTTTGTGGTATTGTCTCTTTTGTTTTAGACATAGTGTTGTCTGTTGTTCGATTTTTCTAAACTCTTAATACCTCCTTGGAGGATTCAACTATTTGGCCAATTAGACGTTAAATAAACAGTCGCAAATTCTTAGTAAGAAACATTCCTTGAATCAAAAAATCTAGAACACAAATATTGACAATAGCTAAACAATTAATTAAAAGGGGAAGTTGCACGAATATTGATAAGATGAAAATTCTGAAAACTGGAAATCAGCAATATAGCAAAGAGAAATCCACAAGACTGTCGGGATTTGAAAGTTTCCATTGATGTGATAATTCCACTCATTAAGAAATTGTTTTCGAATCATCAGTTTGTTAGTATAGATTTATTCAACATGAAAATTGTGAGATTAAAAGAAAGTTTGAACACGGTGAACCGTAGTTGTATTATTTGATCGAGTCATAGCTCATTATAATTTGTGTAATTTTAGTATATGACACAAAAATTTTGCATGTTATTTTATATTTATTGTATATATTATATTTTCGTTTAATGATATTTTCATCTGACAGACATACTGTCCCCACCCAATAAAACCAAGGGAGTATGGAATAAAAGTAGTTTGAATTGTTCGAAACATAAATTCAATACATAAAAAACATTTTTTAAAAAAGAAAATGAAATGTTTCTGTGTTTCAATGTTTGAATATTCATATAATATAGTGAATTAAAAATAATAGGGAATTTATCTAAGATTCAGCTCTAGGATTATCATTTGATTTTCATATAACCCGAATTAAGTAGTGTCCTACAAATGCACTGTATCGTTTCTGTTTGTTTTGTATATTGTTGTTGTTTGTTTTTCTATTTTTGAATTTTTTATGCCCCCTTTGGTATCTTCAAATATCTTTTTTACGTAAAGCATACTCACCTAAGCTAATGCAATTCTTATTTTTTTCATGGAAAGTAATTGTTATTAATATTTATATTTCTCAAGTAAATTGATTTTTTTCTAGATCGTGAAAGACATTTACAGCATATAAGATTAAAGTTGATATCCAAGCATATACTATCTGGGAATTTAAGAAAGGGCCAAAGAAAGAGGGACCGTTATCCGGTGTGTGAATATCTGTTATTCGAATGAAAAATAACATATTCTTCGATCAATACTGTAATCATTGCGGAAGTAATTATATTGAGACCTGTCAGATATAAGAAATCGGCACAGAGCCAAAAACTGTAAAAAACAAGAGATAAGTAAAAAACATTTTGGGTATTAACAATAATGATACTTTCGATGTCATTTGAAATGTACTACACAGATTTTGGCGAACATAGTAGAAGTACATGTGTTTGTACAGCTATGAATTTCAAATTCTAAGAATAAGTTGTTAATTTTCTTTACAGATACTGTTGGAAATTCATTTTTTAAATTATTCCGTTTGATTTTGACTAGGTATAGGCACAACAGGCGAGGCCAGTCAACGGTCGAGACTGATAATACCTTACCTAAGTTCGAATATTTAGAGTTCCGTGTGTCTCAGATATTAATCGAATTTGAATATTATCTCTTCGGGCCCTTGTATTATTTGATCGAGTCATAGTACATTACATTTTTTGTAATCCTAATATATGACAATAAAATGTTGTTATTAGCAGGGCTGAACCTGGACTTAGACAATTGTTAGCCAAAAAATTAGCCAACCAAGATTTGTTTTAGCCAATTGATAATTTGATTAGCCAATGAATATTTGCCGGTATGTGAAATACTTTTGATAATTTACATAGACTGACACCTGCTAGCCATTTTGGGTATTATTTCAGATACATTTTGAATCATCTTCCCATTATTTTCTGATTTTTGCTAAATTATATTCTAACTGCAGGTAACTTATTTGGACATATGAGATTATTCAATAGATACCGCTTGTACATAGCAACAAATAATTGTTAGCCAGAAAATTAGCCAATTAAAATTATTTTTAGTAAATTTCCCCAAAAATTTGTCAATGGCTAAATTGGCTACCTACAGGGTGAGCCCTGTTATAAGTTAAGCTAATTCTTATAACTTATTTTCATATTCAAATTAGCCTTTGTCTATGTTGTGTAACTATACAATCTGGTATTTATGAACTCTTGAAATTTGCTTGAAATTGATGAGAAGACCTGTGGTAATTAGATATATTTTAGTCATTCATCCATTGTAAAGGATACTAAAAATTCGTAAAATTGTATATGAAAAGTCAAAGGTGACTAAGTGTGTTAAATCTCATAACTCCTGTTAACAATTCAAAATAAAGACTTTTGTAAACACTGACGCCTGGATATACCAGAGGTGGGATCAGGTGCCCAGGAAGCGCAAGCATCCCCTATCGACCGGTCACACCCGCCGTGAGCCTTATAAATTATCTTGAATAGGTAAACGGAGTAATCCGTTTTCAAGAACTAGTTGAGTAAGTCTCATAGCATGCTGATACATTATAGTGCGGAAGAAATTTTATTACTTGTATATTCTTAATTTGAAAAGAAAAATTTCTGGGGAATTTTCGGTTTTCTATGAAACATGAAAAATTATATCATGGATTTTTCAACTAACGTGATAAAATTCTAAACCCTTATTGTGCTGTTGTAATCTAATTTGGGTTTATTTGATCATTTAATTTATTAAAATAATTCACGTTTATACAAATATTAGATATGATTGTTTGTTTTGTTTTTGTTTTGTTGTTGTTTAACGTCCCACTCAAGAATATTTCACTCATATGGAGACGTCACCGTGTGCCGGTGAAGGGCTACAAATTTTGCCTATGCTCGGCACTGCTGGCCGTAGAGCAGGGAGGGTTCTTTAACGTGCCAACACCGACTGTGACACGGGACCTCGGTTTTTATTGTCTCATCCGAAGGACAGGGACGGCCAACCGCGGAGTGGCGCTTACGCGGCTCGAACCCGAGTCTTCCGATTCGCAGTCGAACACGCTAACCACTCGGCCACGGAGGCCCCGTAGATATGATTGCCAAAATGAAACCCATCAAGCCTTATTATATTTAGATGAACTTCTCATATATAAAGGGGGAATAACTCGTGACTATTTGATGCTAAAAAGAAATGCCGACAGCTTCTAAACGCCTTAGTACTGATTCTGAAAGTAATGACGACGACGACGATGATGATGATGATGATGATGATGATGAGGAAACTGCATTGGAAATGTTGTAGCATGTTTCGGTAATCCGGAAGGTTAACTTTTTCTCTCTGAAAACAAAAGTGTCCTCATTACAAAGGTTCCAATGCATGTCTTTCGATAGTGCAATATCAATCAAAATTCAAGCCATGTATAATAATCTTCGAGTCACTCAAGTATAATATAAAGATAAAAACACCGAATGAATATTTGTTAATTGTTTTGCGATTTGATTATAATTCTTTTTTTTCTTTTTTTTTGGGGGGGGGGGTAAAATAGACAGTATTTAATAAATCAGTTGACATGCAAAAGTAAGTAATGGAAATAACTGAGTCTTTTCCTTATTTTTTGCATAAACATGGTTTTTACAAAAGTTTGTATATGAACTACGATTAAGTTTAAGAGTAGACTAATGCTCGTGTGTTTGTGGCATTTTGAGGAGGTGTGATCTGTTTGTTTACTTTAGGATAATGTTTCATTATCAGCTGTAGATCGACTTTGTTCTATTGATCATATTACATCTGGGTATGAGTGTTTAGATAAACATACCGAGCTCAGTTGTGACAGCGGGTACAAAGCGTATCTCTCAAATTTGTAAACATTTCACGACGTTTAGCTAGTATTAAATTCATCATTAAAATCATGTGGAAAAACAATAAGCAGAGTCAGAGACAGAATTGGCGATGACATGACTTCATGTATCAAAACTCAATTTTCTCAAGACTGTTTAATAATTCAACTTTACAGGATTGAAAACTGGAAAACTTTCGTGGTTTATAATTTCCGTGTTTTGTCTAGGGCCGTTTGCTGTTGATTCATGTAGCATTTTGCTGCATTTTTTTGTTCAAAAGCGCTACCTAAATATCGGTTTTCTATTATTAGGAACATTCAAAATTACAAATTCAAAATTGAATCTTTAAGTCCTATAAGTTACGAAAAGTTGGTCTAAATATAAAAATTAATTGCAAATCCCAAACAGGAAGGGATTACGTGTCCAAGAGGGGGCAGTGCTTCTGTAAGCATAATATACCCATCGCAAATGTTTCCAAGGACCTCTGAATTCTAATATCAAATAATGTTGCGAATCAAGGTCATCCATTAGTGTCATATGTAAAGCAACATCGTTTTATCGTGATCGCATTTTTGTTTTGTACTTATATGTATATTTGCTTTTTTAAAAATTTAGTTTATTTAATTCTTTTGTTTTGGTTCTTTTTATGTTTTTTATGTGTATATTTTGTTGTTGCTATCGATTTGATTGATTGAAAGGGTAGCTAGTTATGTTGTTATGTTGTTATGATGACTCCTTGTGTTATAACGTGCAACCAAGATGGAGTTTGTTACACGAGTAACAAACACAGCAACACAGCACAGCAACAAAGATGCAAATTGAAAATTCTGTTTCCGGGGAAGCTTGTCGAGTATGTGAAGCCCCGGGATATAGGCGTCTGGATTAATGAGGCTTGACTGTATTTTTGCATAGCCAATTGTCTGCACCTATATTGATGGTGACTTAAGGCGTATACTCAAGGTATATCAGATATGCAGATGCCACGACCAGAGTTCAATACAATATCTGATAGGAATCCTTTCCTTTTTTTATACTCCATGTACCTTACTTCTTTACTTCTGCATTCCATTTAAATTTAGCTCTATCCCATTTTACATAATTCGTTTCTCATTTTCGGTCGATACTTTCGCCTCATCCCATTTATCTTTTAACTATAATATAATAGATTCCAAGCCCATGGTAAACACGCAAATGTATATCAAATATTGCGTCGGCTGTGTAAATGTTCTTCATTACACATCTTGGGCATCGCTTAAAATGTATGAAGTCTGCGTTGTAATTGAAATAATGCTAGAAGTGTCGTAAATCCCTCCAATAGTAACATCAACTACAATAATTCCTCGGGGTCCCATCGCAGAAGGGTCGGGCATCCATTTCGTCTCTCTAGTTGGCTTAGTATAAGAATTCGCTAGATTGAGTGAGAAAGATCACCAAATTACATGCAGGAGGTCGACGTTCTTCCTCAATTTCATTTCTAACATGTTTCTTCTCTCTACCAATTAAACACTGATAGTCGTCATGTGTCTTGCTGAGTACAGCGTAAGTTATGATAATAATGATAAAAATAAAACATGGCTCCTCACAATGGCTGACTAAACAAACAGGAGTCCAATATCCTAATATAATAGTTGATAAAGGCTATAGAGTAGATATGATAGGAGATGTACTGATGGAGAGTGCACCATACATAGATATAATCTCTAACAACGACGTATACAATGAAATATGACAAGATGAAGCCATAGTGAGGTAAGTAAATTTATATCGATTCAATTTTTGTCTGTGTGTTTGTTGCCCCTTCAATCGGTTTCCAGCCATTCTAATGCTGAATAGGTTTCGCAATTTTTAATATATACCCGGGACTTTTATTCTAAGCAACAAAAGATCAATAGTTATGTATGTGCTGGGTAAGTCCTAGGCACTGCATGGACCCATGTATCTATACTCTCATTTAGAAAATAAACATTTAGTTCGCTCAATGCTGACTCCGTCATTCTGATAGACAATCGCAATGCTTAGTAAAGTCATCACGGATTGACCTTACTTGGTTCATAAAAAAATAAATTTTCTCTGTTTTGTTGTATTTTTCATTTCTTATGTTTTTGGTGCTTTGTTTAATATCCACACTATGATAAATATAATTTCTACTTTATAAGGCTTTGCAATCTATATGAAGTTCAGTATTTACATACGACATCGCTTGGTTGTGTCAATTTAGGGTTACGAAAGAGAGGTCATCTAACCAACAGGACAGTCTATAGAGATAATTTTATCGAAGCTTGCGAAGGCCATCAATTTTACTCAGTATTTAGTGATTTGTAAAATATATATTGTTTATATATATGTTGCAATTGTATATATAAACTTCGTCTCCATCTCTGTTTCTACATTTATACAGATATTAATTTGCTACATTAAGAAGCATGTAATAATGATACTGATGTTTCTTACCTCTGGTTTCTTCACAAGGATATGGGCAGAGAAAGTCTTGGATACATACTTCTAGCCTCGTTTCTGATTTCACTATCCGATGCCGAAACAGAGAGAAACGCGATACAACGTAAGTTTCCCCTGCTACCTAGTTATTCATCTATAAAAAAATACAAAACAAATAAAAAAAAAAAAAACAAAACAAATAAAAAAAAAAACAAAACAAAACAAAACAAAAAGACTTCTGCTCTACATAAGTGGTTTTTCAGTCTTTTTCTTGGAATATCGGCTTATCATTTTAAAAATTTAATTGTAAATAGTTTCAGGAAAAACGTCTAGTGCTTTGCAGTGCAGATTTTTCTCTTTCATATCACCTGAATTACAGGTTCTCTGAAAAAATTGTATGTCTCATCATAAAATCTACGAATAAATTCGTGGAAAGTACAACTCAAAGGTGACGAATTAAAAGTCGCATAAAACAAGAATAATTTTGTTTGTCAGTAATTCCATTAGGAATTGTTGTATTTTTCTAATCGACGTTGACATCTTGAAGTCGTAGGGTACATGCCAATGGGCGACGCTGACTCTTTCCGGACACCTGGTCCCATCCCGTTGAAGATTTTACAATTCATTTTTACGATGAGGCCGTTATCCCCCCAAGTTTCATATCTATAAGAATTGTTTTTCCAAATATTCCTTGAAACTTCAATTTTATTTTAGTTTCATTTGATGGTTACGACTGTAATTCCCGGCTCGTTTACGAGGATACTGATTATTACGTCCGGTGGAGAGGACTCAGCAATCCGAAGTGTAAGGGCGTCTTTGTGCCGGACAACCGTGACGCCAAACTGTGTATAGCAGTAGAAAGCTTCAATATACGTGACTGTAACATCAGAGTCAATTACTATGGTGGCCTGCATGCCGAAACTCTAGAACATGTAAGTATGAATTATTTGTTTGTAGTTGTTGAATCTCCTTTACCGATTTTGACGAAAATACGTTTTTCAGTATACATATACATGTATTTCATTTGAACTTTGACTAATGACTCGTGATAGATCAACAGGGGAAACTAAAATCTTTCTTGACAACCCGTAAGCGAAAATTGTGCATTTATATTTTACACAGTAGCCTTGATCCAGTCTCAATCTCGTTTTCAAGTTATTCTTTGTCAGTTCCAGAAGGCCTTCGGTTGCTTCTTTATACTGACTGATCAAGGGTTCGAGTCTCAACAAAGGAAACTTTTGATTTCCTGTCTGGTAGAATGATTCCATACAAAGGGAATCATTTTATAGAAGGAGTTGGCACATTCGAGATCTCTCATAGTATATGATTTATGTAAAAATTCCTGAAGCTTGCTTCTAAAAGATGCAATTAGATGTCCGGGTAGCGTAGTGGTTAGCACCCCCGCTTCGCCCCCGTTTCGATCCATGAATCTGCCAAAGGAATATATGAGATAGTAGTCCCCAGCTCGGACAGGGTTTTCTCCGGGTCCTCCAGTATCCTCTTAAAACCAAGGGGATCCGTACGACGACATCAGGACCAAAAAGAGAGATTAATATGTAGTTACCGTTGCATAATTGTAGTTTAAGTGTAAAATGTATTTATTTTACAACAAGTAACAAACAAGTTTTATTAACTTATACAAACACCATATGACGTAAACAGTGATGACAGTGAAACAAAATGAAAATATAACAAAAGCAATAAATATTAGCGTCTTAACATGTCCCTGGCTCCTACTTGAACTTTACTATCTAAATAAAATCAAATCCGTACTATTAAATTGAACCCACAGGGAAATTAATTTTTCTTTCAAATATAAGGGATCTTTAAAATAAGTTGGCTAAAATAGTAATAAATATTTATCAGCGAAATTTCATCTATATTTAAACCAGTAATGTTATTATTTAAGAATCTGTCTTTCATATTTTAAAGACGTATAGCTGTAACAGTCCTCAGCCAGCGACTTATTGTGGATACATTTACGGGAACGTTGGGATTCAAATAGCAGATAACGGCACGATATCCGTCAATCCAGGATCATTCTATATTAAAGTATATCCGAGTCGACAGTACCAAAGTACGTATAATTGCCAAGCTAAAAATCAATGTATATTTTCAAATGTACAGAAAACTTGTAAAATATTTAACTAGAGGTGCAAATAGTCTTAGATGTTATGGATATAAAAATATTCTATCCGTGTCACTAAACGGACGAAGATAAGAAAAAGTTTAATACGGTGATTGGTTCAAGTTCCCATTTAAGAATCTTTCATCAACGCCACTGAAGGGCAACAATGTTGGCCTATGCTCGGCACTCATAACCAATAAGCACTGGGGTTTTCTTTAATGTGCCTACTACTACTGTGACACGCGTAAGGGGCTCATCCGAAGTAAGCCAATCACAGTCCGGCGTGTATTCGAACCAATGACATCGCTTTAGAAGGCGAAAAGGCTAACCACTAAGCCAAGGCAACATCCGCGAATACGTTGTAAAAACGTAAGTTCTATCATGTAGACCCACTAAGGTTACGGGTTCGCTACAACAGACTATTTTCTTCGATCATCGTTATCTTTACTTTATTGTTATTTCATGAAACATTATTGCACATAAAAATTAATTTTAAATTAATTAATTTTTTTCATATGTCGCTAAGGGTAGACTTGAGGCTACAAAGTTAATGAGAATTTCATAAATTAATATTTTTCTCATCATTTCCATTTTCAGATGGCATTGTTATAGCATTAAGCATTGTTGGCTCAATAATCGCATTGGCTGTAGTTGTCGCCATAATTTTTGTTGCACGTAGAAAACGTTCGTCCAGGGCAACGTTGATGCCATCTTCGACCATTTCCGATTCTGAACCACTTCAGCATAGTACGTATGGATTGTTTAAAAAGTCATTTACGTTTTTAAAACGATTTAGCATTAGAAATGATGTTTTATGTCCTTTGGTTCTATCTATTTGAACATTGGACAGTTGTTTTCTTGGAAGCAACATGGGCACTTTAGATTAGGTTCAAATGTATATTCATACATGCTTACATACATGCATACCTATCTATGGACATACCTAAATATCTGACAAACACACACGTGTTTATATTATATACGTTACAACAGATGATTTCATCGGTAATCAATATCTTTATCTTATCGGTATTTATTGAAAAAAAATTTAAACATATAAAAGAATTTAAAGCGTTAGTTAAATTAGTGTTCAAAGTACGTTATGACGTTTGAATTTTATTATTACATTCGCTTTTGTTGCTTCGTACTCGTTCCAACAATGCATTAGTTTGTAGACCCATACTAATGTTGACTAGTTTCCAAAGGTTGCTTACTCCTCCTTGGCACCTGATCCCACCTCTGGTGCATCCAGGGGTCCTTGTTTGCATAATTCTTTATATGTGTGACACGGCGTGCCATCATGGCCTGGTTGATCAAACGGTTAATCTGTAAAAACATGACGAAGGATATGTTCCCCCTGTTGCATACCTTGTCCCGCTCCCATCTTTTCTCGTTTATGACCATCACCGATTATGACTTATTCTTGTATTCGAAA
>JACSZP010060901.1:0-14709 GCA_016161895.1 Pinna nobilis
TATATAAACATAAGCAGTATAACTTTTCGAAAGTTTTCTTTGTTTCGTATTTTTACACAGAAACTGACATATTAATACCTGTTGCCTATTCATTACTGTCCTTGGGACCTCGATTTTCACAATCTCATTGAAAGGATAGAACAGAGGAAAAAGGCGCCGATATGTCTCTGAAGTTCTATGACTACTTTGACGTATTTTCTTCCGAATCCGTCCTGGAATTAAAACATTAACAATTAAATTATGTAAAAATCAATTTCGTGTTTAGGAAAATTGTGAACATACATAACACGCAATAGATACAATGTCTTCGTTCTCTAGAAAACAAAAACACAGTTCTTAAAATAACGTTTTCTTTTTATAAAGACTTCGTTAGAAGCAAGATTCATTGCTTAAAATAAATGATTTATTTCAAATGGTTCAATTTGTGAAATGACAGGCACACGGTTTTTTAAAAGGAAAGTGTAAAACGAATCTAATACACGACAGAAAGGGAAAACACCTTGAAATCCTTTGTCTAGATGATTCTTATTATTGGCTATGGAGGAGTTATTCAGCTATACTTATTGTAACAAACGTATATTTTTTACGCCTTCGTTTCATCGGGATTTCTTCTTTCGAATTTATTAGCGCCTGTCATGCATTTGTTTCTCACCTTTTAGAATTAATGCATGGTAATGTAATATGACTGTCATTTGTGATTGTCAAAGAAATACATGGCTATTAAATGTAGTCTGTGGCCCACGTCTTCTTGAAAAGTCTGTCTGGGGTTCAACAATTTATTCTATACACTCAGAGAGATCAGGTTTTGATATCAGTACATGTACCTTTGTTTTGTTTGACTTTGGTTTCACTTATCTATGACACTTTAGAAGATATTTGATTTTGAATGTTACTGTAACATTTTTNNCTTTTTCCTAAAAAAAACGGGGTATTGCAAAGACCAACATGCACATTCAAAACGTCGTTCATAATGAGAGTATATCAGATGGAAACGACATGTCGAGCTTTATTGGATCATTGTCAAGGTTATTTGTGCTACTTAGTAAAAAGGAATGCTGAATACATTAGAAAACAAATAAAAAATGGGCCTGAAAACCGTACTTGGTAGCATCGAGCGTAGATACATGGTCAGTCTGAGGTCTCTACAAGTGTACATCTTTAAGATACGATGTAAGATTTATCTCTATGTACGCCTAGCACTCAGTATATGAGTTTGTCCTCTGATAAAGCTGATTTGTGCCATAGTAGGTATTGTATTTAAAACCCCTCACTTAGCCAAATGACCGTTTGAGTAGAATATTTGCTCTATTTGCTAACTTGCTAAATAATGTTGAAGCACACTCTTTGAGGTATTCTAGTTTTATAGGACGTTAAACAAAATATCAAAATACATATACATAAACACAGTTTTTCTTGATTTTTAGAAATTGTTCTACGAACGAAACCTATTATTTATCAAAATCATACTTTCTATAGCCCATGGCAGTTTCAAGGGCTACTCATATAACACGTGTAAAAAGTCAATGATTTATTACTTCATTATATGATTCATTGTCCACTAGTATCCGACGGCTAATACATTATATCAGGGTATTGCTACATGATTTACACGACACATAAGGCGCTATAGATGTTCACATCATCCTGTGTTGCCAGTGTAAATCATTTAATATCATATAGAACAATCGATCATAGATAACACAGATTGTCGGAGCACGACTGGCAAAATCAGTCTTCAGAGCCTTCATAAAACAAGATACTTGCCACACAGACCAAATATGATATCATTTTCACAAAATGTCATCAGGGAGTGGAATTGCGTTTTCCTTGTAAAGTGAATAAAAACATATTGGGAAGGAAATTAAAGAAGAAAATTTGCAATAAAACAAGTATTTCTGTCAATGATAAAATTACATGAAAGATGTATTGGGGATATGTACTATTACAAACTACACTAGTATTTGTAAATAATTTGCTTTTCTATCTAATTAATTTTGTTTATCTGTTCGCGTTATCGGTGAACCTTGGATGGGAAAATTAAATGTTGATATATTTAGAAAGTTTCAGGTGACGAGACGTTTGAAACTACATGTATTAAAAAAGTTGACCGTAGAAGATACCAAGGGGGAATCAACAATTCAAAAATCCAGAGGCAGACGAAATCATGGCCAAACAAAAAAAGAGACAACACAAACAGCTATTAACACAACAAGACGTGTAAAACCGAAAACAAAGTAACACGAAAACCAGGGTTGAGTTCAGGTGCTCTGGAAGGGTAAGCAACTCCTGCTCCGCGCGCGGCACCCGCCGTGTCATAAGTTTTCGAATACAAGAATGTCACAATCGGTGATGGTCATTCTCATAATGATGGGCGCGTGCGAATCCATTAGAGATTCGACCAATTGTCCAGGAAGAGACACAATCCTAAAACATTTTTTTAAAACTTGTAATAGAACATTACGGTTAATTTGGCAACCTAGTCAAAACACGAGGAGATATTATTATTTAAATCAAGCCAATTAGCATAAATGTCGTTGAGTGATGCGGGTTAAACGTTTATTTGCGTCAACGAAGAACTCTTTTAGGAATCAGGAAAATGTCAATTTTAAGACAAGTATGCATATTTTACAAATCGGGTTAGTGAAAAATCGTTTACTTTTCATTTTTCTGATGTCTGATGTCTGGTGTCACACGAAATAGCTATAGGAGAAATTCATCTATACTAAATAATATAAGATACTAAGAATACGTAAAATAAACCTTTTTATTCATATATTGAATGCACTTTGCGGTTTTGGTTGATTAGAAATTCCCGTCTTTGAGCACTTAACCACGGTGAACACACTATTTTTTCAAGCAAACAAACATTCAGTCATCTTTTCTTCTGGTGACATGTGTTGGTCCAACCAATTTCTAGCAAAAAGAGAGATCGACAAGATTGTGTTACAAACAAGAGTTGAGAGGAGGTGATAAAGAGTATCTTCCTATCTAGGCTTTTTTTGTGATTGTGAGATACCAATTGTACCCTTTCGGTGCATTAATTCATCATTTCTATCTCATCTTTTCAATTGAATCCTCAAAAATATCACAATCGCAAAGCGTCAGTAGTCTACTTTGAAGACATATTGAACCATGGATAGCATGGTTTCTTTTGGATGAGTCTCAACCCAGGTTTTGCGAGGCATACCCATACACGATACAATGTCGTTATCTGCAATTACATGATATAACACAGATTTTCGCTTTTAATTTCTGTCCTCGTCTTAAACACTGCTGAAACACGTCATGTATACCAGAAAGCGCTTAACTACGACACTTCTTTTCCCTATTTCTGTAGTATATGATTAAATCATTTGCTCCATTTTTTCTGTTCCATTCAACAAGTAGCACGCCTAAATTGACAAAGTCAAACAGCAAAGCCTTAATGATAATTGTGAAAAGAAGCCTCGCATTTTCAAATCAATGTCGGGAAATTCATGTTGTAGGAAATATTCTGAAGCACGGAAACCGAACTGATTTTTTGGAGTGGCATATACATGTAAAACCGTTGCTGTTTTATCTAAGCTCAGTTTCATAACAATAAGTTCTTGACAATTTTATGTTCAGAAAATAAAACAAATAATTTCTTGTGTTGTAAATTTTGTTAAATACACAGACATGTAAACATGCTGTTTCAATGACATAAAGGCGGACGTGTATCGAATATATGTCTGCTGAATATGTTTTAGACGTGCATAGACGTGTTCATTTTGCTTATACATATTGAGTTCATGCCACAATATTTTGGGTGTGTGCCAGTTTTCTTCTTTTAGAAAAGATCCTATTACATTTTTACCCGGGAAAAATCAACTAGTTAACCGGCAAATGCGATTACATAATAGGTACAAAAGGGTAAGATATCCTTTATATATATAAATATAAATATATATATGCCTAGTTCTTTTTCTTTTGCTACCAACAGTTCTGATTAACGAACCACTGTAACTCTGATTGTTGATGCAATAGACATTATATTTGCAAGGAGAAACATTTGAAAGAGAGAATTCATATAAACAGAGTGTTAAAGAAGCGATACACATAAAATGATATAGAGCATGACGCTGATAAGGTTTTTTCCCTTTTTTTGTTACTGCATGAGCAAACCAGACGGTTTATTTGAGACAAGCAGAATAAGGAATTTCATTTATATGATCCTCTTGCCAGTAAGCGGTTTAAATTGTATTAACCAGGGTAAATACGTCTGATTCATAGAATGTTGTCAAGCAGAGAAAGTTATCGTTCCATAAGATTAATCTAAGAGTTGCCCCCATGACGTCAATGATTCAATTCTTAAATAAATAAGCAAAATTAGCCGTGCTGCCATTGTTTCTTGGTGTAATGTGTGAAGTTACGACTGTGGATAGTTCAAATTGGTCTTCTCTTACAGTAGGTGACGGTATGTCCAATACCAGTCACTGCCTATCTTCTGCAGTTCATCTCGTCTCCTTTGACAGCTTTGCCATAATTTGAACTTGGACTGATTGTTCTTTGGGTGGTTGCTATTGAATATTGTGTCAGATTTCCATATCAACCATGCAGGTGAAACATTGGCTTAAGTAGATTTTTTTCATGGGACCAAAGGTATATAGTATAATAATAAAATTTCTTAGAAAAGGATTGGATAGTCGACGTATTGAGCTGTATGCATAACATTTGTAAACATTTTTTTTATTTTTCCCCTATTTTGATAAAACTATATGCAAAGGCATACGTATCACCGCCTTCCAAATTGTAAATATGAATATGAAACTCAAGACACCAAACTAATATTTGGGCAGCTACGATACCATTCTAAAAATTACAACTAATCTGTTAGATTGCTACTTGAGCGACCTGAGGGTCTTTAAACGTGCAATGTGCATCTACTGTACTTATTCAAATACAAACCGATTTAAATAAAAAGAAATTAAAATGTAAACTTATTTGGTATTCAATATAAATTTTCTCCAAATGCTTTTATATCAATTTTCTATCATCTAACAGCAGGAACGAACACTATTCATAATTTAATTATTTCTTTTTTTTTATATTCGATAATTAGTGCATAACGGATTATTCTTTGTCTTTGAAATAAGACAAAAAAGTTCCATGAAAGTACCATTCACTGTATTGTATACAGAAAAAAACTTACACACACACTCGCAGAGAGAGAGAGAGAGAGAGAGAGAGAGAGAGAGAGAGAGAGAGAGAGAGAATACCAAAAATGTTATTGATCATTGAAATAAGTCGAATATTTTATTACATTAATGCAATCATTAAAATGGTCGTTCCGGATCCGATGATAATTACAGGAACCAAAAATCATATGGAAAAGATTATAGATAATACCGTGTGACAAAATAAACCAGATTCCCTCACATTAAATGGAGTCACCGCAAGATATGTCATTTGGTTTTCTTTGATCCTTCATTTTGATTACAGAATATAAATGTTAATAACGTATTTAGCTTCTAGGAGAGACATAAGTCTTTCACAGATACATATACGGCAAATTATGAAACTGTTGAAAAGACCGTACTTACCTGTTGCTATGAAAGTAAAGTATGTAGTTTTGAAACTACCCCGTGGACACCTGTAATATCATGGAATTAAAAAAGGAAAATATTCAGCAACATAATAATTGCATGAATAATGTCCAGGCAAAATTTGCACATTACTGTAAAACATTCCAATACTTGTTGACTTTGAATTGATACTCAAAAGATCAATATTCTTATTTAATGCAAATATATGTATAATAAAGTGTGTGTGTGTGTGTGTGTGTGTGTGATGTGAAAACAACCCGTAGGTGGTGCATATATTGAATCTGATTATTTTATTCTGCAAATGATGATTTTTTTTTCTAAAAATATATAAATATATTAGACATTAATTTTTGTTTCTATCAGCGTTATCTCTTAAGCGCATTTCTTATACTTAATTTGTTTACCAAGTATTTCTGCCAATGCCATCACGTGGTTTAGGTTCGATAAGAGAAGGTAATATTGATTACAGTCTAGCCTATTTTAAGAAACCATTAAAGGGAAATAAGAAAAAGCGTCATATTTGACAGGTGGTCTCTAAATTCGGTAGATTTATAAAGAATACAAGTAACTCTTTAATTCATTGGGTCAATAAGGCATGTTAACTACATTTTCCAAGAGACCAATTTTCATAGCTTTAAGAGTAAATTTAAATAAATACCGAAGAATTAATGGAAATCTAAGTCCTTAGACATAGCAAGTATATGATAATAACGGTCTGAACGTGGAAAACAAAAGTAAATCCCTAACGGGAT
Source organism: Pinna nobilis (assembly GCA_016161895.1). Classification (NCBI taxonomy): domain Eukaryota; kingdom Metazoa; phylum Mollusca; class Bivalvia; order Pterioida; family Pinnidae; genus Pinna; species Pinna nobilis. The sequence continues at coordinate 6,317 of JACSZP010060901.1, forward strand.
GGGACCAGGTGTCTGGAGGGAGTCAGCGTATCCTGTTGGTATACCACACCCATCGCAAATGTTCCACGATTTCGGTTGAAAATGTCATATGGTTTTGATCTAACTAGCTACATGTAGTCACTGTAAATGGCCATTCTGTAGAATATTAATATATTTCTCCATCCTCACTGTTTTTCTATTGATTTCAGTATCAATTTTCTTAAAAAGGGACATACAAAACAATTATTTATTATTCCATTTTAAAAACAAATCCTTATTTGCTCTTTTGATCCTACGATAGAATAAAACGTCAATATGCGCTATGAAATAATATAAAGGTTATATAAAGAGTTTGCAACATTGCAAAGTACATGATAATTGATGAACAAAAAATAGCCATTCAAAATATGTATAACTTGTAAATCAAGGGTCGACCGTGTATTAAAAACGAATAAAGACGATCGACTTTCGAGACAACTGTGAACGCTTGACTAGAGCCTTAAACCTCAAAATCAAAACATGAAATTATTATGAATGTCTAGGATGTCTATATATGTAAAGAGACATTTGAAATAGTATGATGTGTTAATCGCGTTATATATACCATATGGCAAAATTCTGAAGGATCAGATAGTTTCATTGATTGTAACCCCCTTACATTTCCAAAAATTGTGTTTGATATTTAAAAATAAAATCTTCTCGTATGTTTTCCCCGTATGATTTCAATATAATTTAAAAATGTTTATGTTTTATTGTTCAGCTAAACCCTCGTTTACATTCCTCCTTTCATCCTTTTATATTTCTTAAAACTTTGGGAAGTCACTAGATATTTAAGAAACATTATGAGCGGAGGTGAAACCAACAATCTAATTTCAAACGTGTTAAATCATCATTCCTTCCTATACACCTGGGGAAACGTGTATGTCACGTCCCGTTAGAAACTTGCAATTAGTGTCCATGCCTAGATCGTTGTTATTTCAAAACTTCACTTTAGGACTTGAACCTGCGAGTTCCCTTGGAATTTCGAATTTCTTGAATTCTATTTCATTGTGAATAGTTCCGCGTCAAAATATGTAAATGCCTTATCACTCTAAGTTGATCATGATATCATTCTTATAACATTAACCAAAACTTCACGAAATGAATATCACTATATCTAGAGGGTTAAATTCGTAGATATGCATAAATAAAGGATTCAACAGTGTCGGTTATTCAAAACAAAATAAAGTTTCTATCGATTTCCTGAAAAGTTTGACTATCTGACAAATGCAAAATGCAGGAGACCCCAAAATGGTTGTTGGTTGTATTGATTTTGAATGTCCCACTACAAGAATCTTTCACTAATATGGAGGCGTGGCAGTCTGCCGCTTAAGGGTGACAAATTTTACCTATGCTCCTTACTTATGGTCATAGAGCAGGGAAGGTTCTATAACGTGCCGACACCTACTGAGACAAGGGAGGCCCGAGTATTACGGTCTTACCCTGGAGATAGGGACAACCAATCACAGTATGGCCTTAGCTCGATCCCCGGACTGCACGATCTGAGGTCCATCACCCTAACAATTAGGCCACGTCGGTTTCCTCGGAATGCATCTTATTCCAAGGTAAGAAAGCTTGAATAAAAAAAATCCCGTAGCGTGTGCAGAGGTAAACAACATTGAGTCGACAAATGTAAAATTAGGAAATCATAGCGGAATAGGTACAACGTATTGCAAGAATTTCATTTTCACGAACAATCATGTGATTATGAAATACCTCGATAATAGAAAATATCTAAAATAGTACTATAATGTAGGTAAAATACATTTCATTTAACCTACATTAAAAAATTTTCATTTGTGACATCTCTCTTACACTCACAACTTACCTAACCTATTATGTCAATGTCTGAAGCGCAATTAAAAAAGTGTAATAGATATTTCTTATGGTACAAGTATTTATTCTAATGTATAAAAACAATTGATTAAAATTATAGTAATGAAACATAATAATAAACGAAATTCCGATAGGAACATACCCGTAATAGTTCGGAACAATAGTTACTCACTCTTCCGGGACACCTGAACTCATTCTCGGTTTATGTGAGGTTTGTGGTACTCTAATTTTGGTTTTACATGTCTTGTTGTGTCTATTGCTTTTTGTGTTATTGTCCCTTTTTAATTTAGCCATGGTTTTATCTGCTTTTGATTTTCGTATTTTGATTGCCCACTTGGCATCTTCAACAATCACTTTCTCTAGGCCTCTAGACCCTTTGCTCGAGCGCTGAAACAGTGGGATCTAAAGGATAACTTCTCCCCGACACATGAACTTTGTCAATAGAACACTGAATCCTACACTTTCTCAGCATTTACTAATTTTGGTCAGTTCTCGAGACAATTTGCTTAACGTATCGTGTTCATTGCTTCACTTTCACACTGGAAAACTTGAATAGGATTAAGTTTCAGATGGCTATATATTCGACCTGTCACATTTGATGTAAAGAATGCGTCATAATTCTTACACAGTAGATCTGTAATATCATACTCCACATTCACAATGTCTAACGGTTTTGCTAATTGTATTGTATATATGATAAAGCATCGTATTACATAAGACTTGGGTGGATCATAAATGATGTTTGTATATTGAATGTAAAGCAAACATTTAATTAGCTTCCATACATGTATCTTTTTTCAAATCACAATAACAATAATTAAAAAAAATAAATTGCGAATGTGAACTGAATCCGAACCCAGGCTAACCTGAGAAGCAAGTTGATTTTGCTAGTGCTGTTTCATTACCGGTTCAAGGATACTGAAATAAAGACACTTCAGTTGCCAGATGATTAAAGACAACAACCAAACAAACACTAGTAATAAGAGAGGGGAAGAGCATGGGGTGAAAAAGGTGTGGGGATAAACAGATACTGAAAGGGTGAGTTGAGAGAAACAGAGAAAGATTTAATAAGAAATGGAGATAAACAAAATGTATCAAGATATAAAAGGTGCGATATGAGAGAGAGAGAGAGAGAGAGAGAGAGAGAGAGAGAGAGAGAGAGTATCCGCTCATTTCTGTATGTGGAAAAGATATTCCTCCCGAGAAAAAGCAATTAACATGAGTTGATATAGTACCCAATATAACTATTAACAGAGGTTTTGTAGAGGAGGTATGTAAATAGCTCGCCTGTAAGCCAAGGAACTTCAGATGTCTAGTCTAGATGCCATCATGCTAGGTTTGTTGTCACTCACCAACTAGCGTAACTTAGTTTCATCGCTTAATGAAAGATCCGCTCAAGAGAAGGGTAAAACAATTAAAGTTTCTCTGCTTCCCTAAATGAATTTCGTACTTGTAAGATAAAACCTAAATCTAATAAAGTTACGTTGCGTTGTAAATATTTTCAGATCTGAATGGAAAAGTGTTGCAAAAGAAAATGTTGATGATCAAACATTAATTGCTATTTTTCTCTCCTTGTTGTACAATTGAAATGTTCTTTATTCATATGCACGCGTCAATCCATAACGGCGGGGAGCTTATGCACGGCATATTTGGTCTTGGAAAAGTGTGGGTCCGTTACCTTACCAACGCCCACTGCGACATGTGTACTTGGGTTTTTGCTGTCTCATCCAGAGGACTGAGAAATTCAACTACTCCGCCGAGCTAATTCGAACTAACGACCTCCCGGCAAGAAGGCAAACACGCAATCTCGAAAACCCTCTGCAATTAATCCATTACATATAGCTATATATTATATATATTATGAGGGCCTCCGTGGCCGAGTGGTTAGCGTATTCGACTTCGAATCGAAGGCTCCGGGGTTCGATTCCCGCAGCGCCACTCTACGGTTGGCCGTGGCTGCCTTTCGGATGAGACAGTATATACCGAGGTCCCGTGTCACAGTGGGTGTTGGCACGTTAAAGAACCCTCCCTGTTCTACGTCCTGCAGTGCCGAGCATAGGCAAAATTTGTGGCCATTCACCGACACACGATGACGTCTCCATATGAGTGAAATATTCTTGAGTTGGACTACAATACAATACAATATAAATCATGAAATGGCATCTTCACCGTACCGTTCTTGGTTTTCTTTGAAACATGTTTTCTTCTATCAGCGGAAATGAAATTATTCCAAAAGAAAGGATGGATATAGGGACAGAATTGTATGTGAGGAAATTATTACTCTTTCATTATCCTCGATGTTCATTATAATCATTATAACAACGGAATGAAAGGAGTGATATACCAACTGCACGGCGCTAAATATTGTAAGAAAATTATACTAATGGTGCACAGATACCAGATTGGTTGTTAACCTATTTTATGTGGTATAGCATTCACTCCACGACAGACATAATTGAATCACGAATCAGAATAATGCAAGTGACTTTAATGAACTGCACACAGACTGAAATTCAGGAACATTTCTGCTTACAATGAAAAAATCATGCTGGCATTTCTCAATATGGTAGGAACAAATACAAAGGACTTATGAAATATTTTGACATGACATGTCAGAATAGTTTTTAATAATTTCCGTGTGTGTCTGGCTTCTCTCAATAAAACCCCAATATTCCCCTGGTAAGGGATCCACGGAGTTGATACATGTCTGTGCGATTTTTCTCTTATTGTCAAGATATAAGGTACTCAATGACAGGGATGGAAGTATTTGTCCAATGCTCGCGATAACCAGTGCATTACTGAAGGAATAAGAAAGTCTGACATAGTACAATAGATCATGAATGGTTTACTGCCCTTTTAACTGACACAGAAACCGAGGATACTGAAACAGTGGACAAGGGAAAGCAAGGATATTCGAAGTTACAAGGGGGATTCAAAACTTAAAAAAAACTATGGCCGAAACATATGCGCCACTGACTGGACTTGTAACGTCAACCAGATAAGAACTTTTAATTCTTTTTTTGAAAAAGAAAAAAGTCGCATAGGGCTAGATCTGGAGAGTATGGTGAGTGTGACACAAGACGACAACCTTCCCCGACTTAAAAAATTGCTTCACAATCTCAGATGTATGTGATGGAGAATTATTACAAAGTATACCTATATTAAATCCTGAAGCAGAGCGTCGTTTATGATAGTATTTCTTGAGCTTTATTAGTATAACACCTCGGTAATACCGACCTGCAAGAATTTTACCCTGCAGTACCGGAATTTTATCTGTATATTTGCTATACAATCACATTAGAAGAATACGAAATAAAACGCCTTCTTTGTGCTTATGGTTGTTTTGGCAACCACAGGTCTTCTGCGGTGTATAGCTTTTGTCATATTTTGTTTCCGATTTTTTTCAACTGGTTCGAAATAGTGAACTCACGTTTCGTCACCTCTAAAAATGTTTTCAAATTATCTTTGATTGAAAAATTGTCTTTGATTCGGAAACATTTTGAGCAATTGCTTCACAGTTTGTGCTCATACCCGTTTTGGTCATCTGTCAATATGTGCGTAATACATCCGGAAGAGAAGCTATGGACTTTAAAAATACCCTTCAAAATGAAATGCACCTACGATAGCGATATGAAAACAGTTTTGCCAAATTCATGAATCGTTTCAATCATCTCCCTGACTTTTTAAGACTTTTGTCTTGCCTGTTACATGCCCATGTTTGTCAGCTTTTGCGGCATCATTGACGGACTGTGTGTCAGTCAGAAATGTCTTGCTCCAGCTACGATTTGTCCCTAAAGATACCTCTTCAGACCAATAAACTTTCCCAATTTAGTAAAAATCTGCATACAGAATGATCTAGTTTTACGCGGACTTTTATATATGCTCTAATTTCTTCAATAATCTCAATCCGTTTCCAAATAAATTCTTTCAACAGTGGTCAACGACTGGCTCAATCGAAATGACTATAAGTTTAAAACTATGTGGAGCTGAAGGCTCGTGTTTATACCGTTGGAAAGATATCAAATATAGTTATTCAAGAGTATCATCATCCACGGAATGGTGCAAAACGTAATCGCACTGTGGTATAATGCACATTACACATCGAACAAGCCTCGTTAACCCTAAATTCCCTAAGACAAAATCATAACTCAGTTTTATGTTTGTGTAAAAATGTTTTAGAAACCATTCTTCTTCTCGTTTTGAGCCAAAAAAAGATTAGTTCACAGAAATAATACTTCTGAAGTTATTGAAGCCAACATTATTCAAGGGAATAGTTTTATTGAATGATTTTGGTGGTATTCATGAATTTAGTGAAAGTAAGTACATCCTAAAAAGCATTCACGGAAGAAAGATACCCCCGACTCTATAAGGGAAAGAAACTTAATTATTTTTTCTGAGACACTAAGTTAGAATCGTCAAAGATGAAATCTTATTTTCGAATAAATATCTAAGCATAATATCTAATATGCCGTGTTGTTTTATCGAAGTTGTATTCGTAAGTTTAGTGGCATTTATAACAAGGGAATAAATGTGAAGTTAAGCCTTCCTGAAAAGAAACGAACATGTTTCGTAGTAATGAATATTAGTTTCTTCTAAATATGCATTGTAAAAAGGTGAATCTAATTTTGCACTGTTATTTAAGGGTGCGTTTTCATTGAATGTTGTATTCTTCGAAGATGTTTTTTGTAAATGTACTGAAAATGTGTGGCAAGGCATTAAACATGTATCTAAGCGTCTTCAAAGAAAGAAGGAAATCTGATTTACTGGTAATAGGATTCTGTAGCGAAAACACTGTATGGGGGAATATTTTAACTAATTCTGTATAATGTATGGTTAAAGGGTATACTTTCATCGATTGTACTCTTTCGTCGAAGGTAAATTCGTAAATTTAGAAAATGGTTCTTTTAGGGTTCTCAAAAGGTTAGATTTCGAATTCTATAAATACAAAAAGCAAGGAAGTGCAAAGTCTGGTGGCCGGTTTGTTGTACTGTTGTTTAACGTTCCATTCAAGAATTGTTCATGGAAACGCCACCGTTTGTCACTGAAGGGCTCTAAATTTGGTCTATGCAAAACACTTCCGGTCATTATGATGTGAGGGTTCTTCAACGTGCCGCTGACACCTACTACTAAACGAGACCTCGGGTTCGAATGACTCGTCAGAATGGCACGAAACAAGCAGCGCGCAGATTGGAAGCTTTGACCTCACTATCAGAAGGTGAACGCGTTTACCACAGAGCCGCGACGGCAAATACTAAGGTATTTATCTTTCTACATTTTTTTGCTGGAACTGTATTATATATTTATGTGTGTCCTTAGAAAGTTGTATTGTATCTGGCTTGTACAGTTTTATGGTTTCTAAGAAAAAAGAACAAAGCAAAATGTCCTTATATCAATATACGTATTGTCTTTCGTATTAAGATGTCTGCATATCTTTTTAACCCCTTTACCACTAAGCCCTGACTGACCCTCGTCAGCAAGAAGGATTCGTATTTCGCACCAATTATCATATTTATCATATATGAGCTGTCAACAGACCTCGAAGTGATAGACACATTACGCAAACTTTATCGAGTCGTTGGAACTATTCAGTGTTAACTGCTGATAGTTATTATGAATATGGTTCATATCTGCATTTTGTGGTAAGAAATGCCTTGGCTAGCCGAAGTAGCAATAAATACAGAATACCGTAAGTCCAGCAGGCTGGTGAATCATAAAAAAATATCACACTTTGTTGGACTGTGTCTGAGAGAGCAGTCCATATGTCTTACGATATAACGTAATGATTTTATTTTTTCCATGGTAATATAGCCCCTATCATGATAAGATATTTTTTGTTTTGTTATTTTTTGTCACCTAATTTAATATAAAATTGATAATTTAATCCATGCAACGTGGCTGATCGCAAAAAGTTATTTTCTTGTGGTGTTAATAAGTAATATGTAAGATTTTAATACCTGTACCTTGTGTGTATCAATGATTTCGAAAATGTGTGTCACGCGTGGAGCAGGAGTTGCATACCCTTCCGGAGCACTTGGACTCATCCCCAATGTTTAATGGGGTTCGTGTTACACTATTTTTAGTTATAAGTGTATTTGTGTACTTCTGTTTGTAATTTTGTCTCCTTTTTGTTTTGGCCACGATTTTGTCTGGTTGACTTATTCTATTTGAAATGCCCCTTGGTATCTTCTATTTCATCCTTTTTACAGCGTCGCTAATGTTATCGTAATCTGATTAATATCCCTGTAGGTAGAATAGTCCATTGCATCAAATACCCATCCTTTTTAGGAAATGTACAAAGTAAGACGCTTTTTTCTAAACTAATTATTGACTCCAAGGGAAAATATGACGGTGTGCTTTTATCTTAATTATTCTTTAATCATAATTTGATTTGTAATTGTTAATATTTTTTATTTCTATTATTTCTTTTTATACGCCCGTCGAATGACGGGGGGGGGGGGGGTGAGCATAACTCTCAAACCGTAAATGATACATTCATCAAACTTCATATATATCAAGACCATCACAAGGCGGAGTGCAGT
>JACSZP010060907.1:0-11233 GCA_016161895.1 Pinna nobilis
CTGTTCCATTTACGGCGCAGATCTAGACCGGTTGAACCAACGAAAAGGAATATAGCCCCGTTATACGTTTGACAGGAAGTCCAAGTTTAACTGGTTACCTTGACTTTCTTGTAAACATTCATATGTTCCATGCAATTTGTCACCTATTTTATGGGTCCTAGGTGGAAAGGGACTTAACATTTAAATAAGTGATATTTTTTGTTAGTCAGTGCCCAGCAGATAACTTGGTATGAATGAAGACAGCCATTTTGAAATTATCGTTGTGATTATTATGGTTTCCAATGTATTTCCTTTGACTGTACACCTTAATGTATTAGAGCAGGGATAATAGTCTCCCTGGACAGGCAGCTCTTGGTTTTGCTCATAATTAGTCTCACTCCATATTCACGACTTTGTCATTAGATCTACATTGCATTGCACAGATAATGTGATACCATTATCAGCACCATACATGATATCTCTCTGGGCAGGACATCATAAAATCTGAGAATTTGCTTAAGTCTGAGAATTATCTCAACTCCAGCTTCTCAGCCAATCAGAATTCAGTATAAACTAGAGTACTTAAGTAAATTCTTAATTTGTATGGTGCCCAGCCGTGTTGCTACTTCCAGTACACTATTGTACTGTGCTGCTTCTCATGGGAAAACAGTTACAAAGTTTACCTATTCCTAATCTTTGGTTCCAGTCTGAATGAATAAGCACATTATTTTTGTTTCTGTTCATAATAAGTATGCGAAAGGCGAACCTGTCTTAAAGGTTCAGGATATTATTATACAGTAGGATCTGTCTTGAGGAATCACCCATCCGCCATTGGAAGTGAAAACAAGTCCAAAAAGGTTTCTTAAAAGACAATCTGATGAATTGTTTCTCTATGCTGGGCTATCAGACAAATGATCTCTTATGACAGTGGTCTCTAAAGACAAGTTCCACTGAGCATCCACATTCATTCCTCTAAAGCGTAACTCACAAAGTGAGATGAAGAACATGGTAGGTCCCTTACAGGGTTTCAATTTTTGGGCCCAAAAATTAGCCAAACTGATTTTGTTTGAGCCAAATGAATATCTATGGAGTAAAACAATGATTAATCTGAAGAAGCCAGGGAAGAGATCAGATATTACCTGTATTTCACCAATAATTTGCCTCAAGGATGCTTTTCCTCATGCCGTCACAAAATAATATGTTAAAACATTTTGCAAAGAAATTAGCAATACACAATATTTTTGAGCCAATTTCAAAATTTCTTAGCATTTCGCTAAAATTTCACTAAGTGGTGTGAACCCTGCCTTGGCTGGCAGCTTCTGCACAAGTGTTAGGAAGTTAGACTTCTTCCAGTCACCATGGAAACCTGCAAATGTGGCACATTTACAAATGGAATGTAGTTTCGGATGCCCCAATGACCTACCATATATTTTTTTCTCCCATTGACATGTTAAGACAGCTTTAATACCATCACTAGAAAAAGGCCAGAGTTGAGCGTGGTAATCTTAATTTACTCAATGTTTTTGTTTTGTTTGTTTTCTTGATACCTTAGCAGTGAAACTAGCATTCATTTTTTTTGTTCATTTCACTATATTTTCAAAAAGTGATAATATTGACATATTCATCGTTATTGTTGTCATTTTGATGTAACTTAAGATTTCAACAGATCAAGATTACGAAGATAATTATTAAGTAAATCAAGCATTTAAAAGAATTACTTTCTTATCCTAAATCATGACTGAATTAGTACATGTGTAACTAACTCCTAAAATATGTCGCAAATAGAATTCTCAATGAGGAATTGCAAAATCCTCGACAAAACTTTTCCATGTGAGCTGTGTTGTTGTACAAGTATAAAGTGCATGTGTGGATATTTTCATATTTGTTGATCAAAATCATGTTTTGTATGATTACATAATCACGGCCATTAAATCAATAAATGACTGATTATAGTTAATATTCAGATTGCTTCATTATAATGTTAAAACCCAAGGTTACTTATTTGTAGTAAGTCCAGAGCCGTTGTCTCTCCATAGTTTTGTGTTTGCCCTCTGGGCTGGGCACCGTAAAACTTCAGAATTTACTTAAGTCTGAGAATCTAGTCTCTCAGCCAATCAGAATTCAGGATGAGCTGGATTTGAGCTTTTCAGACTTAAGTAAATTCAAAAGTTTGATGGTGCCTAGCCCTGATTCTGAAGTTGTGGGTTAGAATCTGCTCTGTGGAGGCATCCATCTTTTCCGGACTTTAAGATGAGAAAGTAAAAACATAGGTCCATGTCACAGTAGGAGTTTGGAGCATTAAAGAATACTCACTACTTGATGGCTGTAAGGACCAAGCACAGCCCAAATTGTTTTCCCTTCATCTGAAATGGTGACATCTCTCTATAACCGAAAGGTTGGTTTAAACAATATTTATTTGAAGATAATCATGAAAAAGTATTTCAAACAAACAATTAAGGATTGAGCAACAAGTTAGTAACTTTTAGTAAAGGTTCGTAAGTGGCCATACAACCAAGCTTGTAAGGGACATGGGCAAAGGTTGTAAATGCAATCTTTTGCTTGAATTTGATTTCACAGGAATGAATCTATAAGTAATAGACCTCTGTTGCATTGTGCCCATCAGTGGTCCTGTACTAAGCAAGACATTTTTAATGCTTTCTTGGAAATACTGAGAATGATATCAATGAGAGGCATGTGTTATAAAGTGCAGCAGCAATAAATATTATGTAATGTGCAATGTAGTTTTGGTCAAATAAAACGAGTCAGTTTCCTTTGATTTCAGAATTTTATTGATGATAAAGAAGTTGAAATCACAGCAAATATCTAGTCACATATAAATTCACATTCTTTCTCTGTTCGAGCCTTGCGAGGTAAAATAAATGTATGACTGATGTACACCACATTTGTCCTTCCAATGAGATCTTCACGAGTCTTATCAAGATAAGCTAGCACTGTGGACCTACATTGATACACCACCTTATCAGAAATAACTACATGTGTACCCAGAAACGGTCAGTTTGATCTCAACTGCAAGATCCCTAGGGTAAACACTTAAAATGTATACGATCTTAAAAACAACACGAAGCATATGACATCTTAATATCTTTGGTATTTGATAAAATATAACACAAATGAAAGTTAGTAGTCAGAGTATAGGCCCCTAGTTCACTTATATCAAAGAATAATAAATACAAGTCCTGTAAAGTTATCACAACCATGTCTGTTTTCCTAGTTCCAAGAATGATGTAACACAGATCAGAATGACACCTGAAAATTCAGTTTGGTGAAAAAATTGTTCCCAGTACATAATGAAAATAGCAAAAAAAGAAGTGTTGAAAAATTTACAAGTAAAATAGACTCAAAATGTATTGTTTCCAGTTTATAGACAAACACAAAATCATGAAGTTTAATATTCAACCGACTGTGAAGACTTTTTCCCAGCAACGCCACCAGTCTTTTTAGGTAGCAGGACTGCCTGAATGTTTGGTAGGACTCCACCTTGAGCTATTGTTACTCCTGACAAAAGTTTATTTAACTCCTCGTCATTACGGATGGCGAGCTGCAAGTGACGAGGTATTATTCTGGACTTTTTATTATCACGTGCAGCATTGCCGGCCAATTCTAGAACCTCAGCGGCCAGATACTCCAGTACTGCTGCCAAATATACGGGGGCACCTGCTCCTACTCTCTCAGCATAGTTACCTGAAAGTAGAAGTAATGTACCGAAATCAGTAAACCTCTCTGCATGCCATAAGGTCTCTTGAATATGAGATAAAACATTCCATAAGGTCTCCTGAATATGAGATAAAATTGAACATCTTTTAGCAGGATGTTAAACAATATTTTGTTGAAATGTATTTCCTTACATGTTTTCCAACTTCTTTTACACATGTATGTTATATCTGTTTTACAATTAATTAAGTCAGGTATTGTCTTTGTTTTGTATGAAATGATGCCATACATTTTGAGTTAGTCCTACCCATTTTGACAGGTTTAGAATGAACAGAATCATTTTTTTCTCATCACTTTGAACCTACTTTCATTTGCATCATAAGAATTTTTTAGATTATATAACTGTCCAATGGAACACGTCTGATCTACTATATATCACATGTATGTGGTGCACTAAGATGTCACCAGGTCATGCGCAATTAATATCAAAGCAAATCACCACACTGACAGTAAATTTATACGGACTCACGGAGACTGGTGACCACAATATTGACAGAATTACCTTTCCTGAGCAATCGGTGGATCCTGCCGACAGGAAACTGTAATCCTGCTCGTGTTGAGCGACTCTTCGCTTTCGATTTGGTTTTACCACCCTTTCCTCGACCCGACATGATATTTGCTCTGTCAGACCGAGATGATTTATGTCGTAATATGCTGATTGGCCAAAGTGAAAGTAGGAAATGACGTCCGAGGTAACCCGAAAAGGTCAAGCACTTGCTCTCGCGAGAAGTGACATGGTGGCTAGAAGGAAATGAACCGGTGAAGTGCAGACGCTGTTTATCAAAAAGCACAGAAATGGAGACCGGTAGCACACAGACGCACATCCTAATTAATGCAGGGATGTCTTTGCTTGGATTTCTTGTTTGTTTCCACATCATCCCGAAATTTAGGGACATGTTTATCAACGCAAACTTGTTTGGCATAGATATGAGCAAACCAAGTAAAGAAAAAGTGTACGTATCAACCTTAATCCTTATCTAAGTTATCAAGTGTGGGCTACTGACAGTACAGAACAACTGACTTACGGTATCATACGTCTGATAGAGCATATGGTTTTCTTACTATGATATGTATCATTATATGTATCATTAGACTTTGTATTGCGGTCTATGTAATTGCCATTCAGTACTTCTTGTTTACAACAAATGTCCTGTTCAGTGTTTACATCACTCATCAGGCACCATTGCATCAGAAAACGATAATTTCAACCACACTCGGTTGTTGGTTGGTTGTAACCAAAGACATGTATCTGCATTATATGTCTCTGGTTGTAACGTCCGAGTAAAAACTAAAACATCTTTTACTCATATGGAGATGCCAACGTTCCGGTAAAGTGCTATACATTTGGCCTATGCTCGGCACTTATGGCCATTGAGCAGTGAAGGTTCTTAAACATGCTGACACCTAATACTTCAGGGACCTCGTTTTTAACTGAGGGTAGGGATAGTCTACTAGAATTGCCACATGGTACAGAACACACACTGAAACCCATAGCCACAGAATAAGAGGGCAGACCCGCAAAGTACTGAGCCAAAGCGGCCCTTTCTATCAATGCTGTGTCCACAGTATGTAGATATATATAAATTAAAAATCAAGAAAACCCCTTCTTGCAAGCTGGAGTGGACTTAAAGTATCCTCTCTGTCTATCTGTCACACAGTAGTTTTCCCTACTTTTTCACAGCTATTGCAGATGTTGAAATGATAATTTATGAATTGGTTACAGGTCAAGTTAAAGCTTTGTTCCAGTTGACAAATTTCAAGTAGAGTTGTGGCACTTGGATTTATGTTTGAGAGGAGTTAAATTCCTTTGAAATCAATATCAAAGAATTGACTTTCAAACTATTGGTATTGTGGAGATAGGAAGTAGAGATGGTATGAAAGGTTCCAGAAATACATGTACTAAGAATACTTTTTTTTACTTTACTTTCTTTCTGGGTAGGGGTTTATTAAGTAGATCAGGTCACTATACATGTAAGAAGGTTATTCATTTTTTTTATTAACCACACCTACCTACATAAACCTACTTTTTGAGATGTAATGGTGGGGAAATTATTTATATATGTTTATTTTTGTCAGTGTGATGATTCAAAGAGGATTCTTTACATGTGTTCATCTTTACAGGCCAGAAGCTCAAGGAGTGATATGTGGTGCCGTGTTTTTAGTCGTCATGTTTCTCTTTATACCTATACCCTTCTACAAGCACCTGGCAAGTAATGAAACGGCAAAATTCCCACACAGCGAGGTAAGAAGAAATAGCTACACAACTTAAAGGTGTGATTCCAAAAACTCTTATGAAAATTAAAGCAAAATGAACTGGTTGGTTGCAATCACTTGTAGATTATATATTCCTTATTATCTATCATTTTATCAAAGTATGGATCATTTAAAATGAGTTTTGATTTAGTCAATACCTATAATCTAAGTCAGATTGCTCTGGAAAATAAAGGGGCCTCTGTGGCTGAATGGTAAGGTCATTGTGCGTTAAACCATTTACCCTCTCATCTCTTGTCATTTTGGGCTTGAGCCCTGTTTGAACCCTTGTTGATTACAGTCTAACCTGTTTTAAGAGGCTGTCCAAGGGAATTAGCAAAAAGGGTCACATATGACAGGTGGTCTCTTAATTCAGGTGATTTNNATATGAGAAATTTTGCTACGTTGCTTTTGAAGGCTGGTAGTCTCCTCCCAGGTTTGTAATTGATTCCTCTCCTCAACCAATAAAAACTGGCTGTCACTAAATGACTGAAAGATTGTTGAGTGTGGCGTAAAAGTTAAATCTGAATCGGGAAAATGAATTTGGTTGACATTGTAAAGATCTGTAAGATGATTGATACTGAAATTTCAAGCACAAGTCAAGAGATCACCTAATGGTCATAGATTTATTCAGAAACTTCTCTGAACTTTTTTATGCATTAGATGTTACCGTATTAAAAGCTCTTTTTTCATTACAGTATATTGAGTACGTAGCAGCATTACTGTCCATCTGTTGTATGATTTTCCTGGGATTCGCTGACGATGTGTTGAACCTGAAGTGGCGCCATAAACTGTGGCTACCAACAATGGCTTCTCTGCCACTCTTAATGGTCTACTTTGTCAACTTTGATACCACTGTTATCATTGTTCCTAAGCCTTTCCGATACTACCTGGGCCATGATGTAGATCTCGGTAAGTCTCCAAAGATTGACTGGCATTATTTCTGAATCTTCATTCAAATTAGTTTTGAAATTATGCAGATGTATCATAGAAGAAAGATCACTGTCCTGCAGTTAGGAGAATTTCATAAAAGTAGATTTAAGATGGAATGTGCTAGTAGTTTCAGATACAGACAATGACCTTTATTATACACCTCACAAACAAAGTTTGGGCAATATTGGAATCACCCTGTTTGTCCGTCTGGAATTCTGAAAGCAGATTTCTCTTATAGTATAAGGGAGGGGGAATTTCGCAGTTCATATATTTACCATATCAAGTTCTACTTTCTGTTACCAAGTCACTCGATCTAGTGACCTTGACCTTGCATTAAGGCCTTACAGTACATGTTTGGTTATGAGGTTTTTAAAAGCAGAATCTGTTTAGAAAAATTGCTCGGAAGGGTGTTTTGTCCTGTTAGGATAGCTCTTGCTTTCTGCTTGGCCGAATTTGCATACCTTTATTATTAAGGAGACTTTTATATTGGTGTTAAGAAAAACTTTCAGAAGCAAGCTTTATAATTTTTTATTATTCTATGCTCTGTGTTATCTCTTGGACAGGTTTTCTGTATTACGTGTACATGGGGATGTTAGCAGTATTCTGTACAAATGCCATCAACATACTGTCAGGGGTCAACGGTCTGGAGTCGGGGCAGTCATTCATCATCGCCCTGTCAGTTTTGATATTCAATTTCCTGGAACTGTCAGGTAAGATATATGTTCTTTACAGAATTTATTGATCATCTGGAATGTTGTAACATTAGTTATTCTGCCTTTTAAAAGTTTGACTCTCTCCTTTTCTGGTTATACTTCTCAATTTTGATTCTGTTTTTTTTTTTCACACACAGCAAACCCAAGTCAGTAACATACATAACAAATGTTTCAGGTGATACCCATTGGAAGCAAAAGTTTAGACTTGTGTGGATGGCTCTTGGTTGGTTTGTTATATTGTTGTTTAACGTCCCACTTAAGAATCTTTCAGTTATATGGAGATTTCACCGTATGCCAATGAAGGGTGACAGGTTTTGCCTACGCCTGACACTTATGGCCGTGAAGCAGGGAGGGTTCTTCAATGTGCTTTTACCTACTGTGGCACAGGGCTTCATCTGAAAGACAGACAGTCAACCACAACATGGCAGGGATTTGAATCCACAACCTCACAATTAGAAGGCAAACATACTAAGCCCTAGGCTAAGGTGGTCCCCAGATTGGACTTTTGTAAACCAATGTTCTGTGCCACAGTAGGTGTTAGTTTGATAAAGACCTGCTTATGACCAAGTGACCAAACACAGGCTCTTCTCTGGTATTCTATGACAGAAAAGAAAACAAATGAAATACAAACACAAGCTTATAAGGAGATGTGTACTCTCCTACATATTCACATGAATATGCCTGTGAAAGTGTGTTTTACCTTACATGTTCAGATTGATAAACTGAGATTGTTCTGCAGAATTTCACATATCAACACTGACAGACTCTCTTAGAAATCCTTAGTTCAAAGTTCATGAAGTCTGTATCAGCTGAGACTCCCATGTCAAGATGGGTTTGAGACCCCCATGTCAAGATGGGTTTGGCATGTTAAAGATCCCTTGATGTATAGAAATCCTGAAGCTTAGTTGACAGATTATGGCATCTGCATCATCTGAGATCCTGTGTCAAGATGGAGGTGTGGCATGTTAAAGATCCCTCAATGTAGAGGAATCCTTATTCTTAGTTCAAAGGTCATGAAGTCTACATCAATTTTATACTGCCACGATACAGCTGGAACTTGATTGGAAGTGAAGTAGAGCAGTCAGTCAAACAAGTAAACAAACAGACATGTCAACACTAGAATTTTGCTCCCTCATGCATGCAAGTTTCCTGTGATATGCCTTTTGAATTTCTTAATGTACTTACAATGAATCTTGTCATTAGAGACCATCTGTCTTGAGAGACTTATGCTGTAGTAGATGTGGTCTTCCCAGACCGGTTCTTCTTTTTATCTAACCCACACCTTCCTCATCTACCCTTAAATCTGGCTGTTGTTCTGTAGATGTATAACACATATTTTTCTAACTTCTGTTTGCTATGCTGTACATTTACTAACATGTTTGGTTTTCTCATACCCCCTTTACTTGTGAAACTGACATCATACATATGCATGTAAATTTCAGGCAGGTGTGAGCTGGTTACTAATCACTATGTAACACTGGAGTGTGAGTAGACCTTGCCCTATAACACTGTCACCAGCTGATGTCCAATACTTAGACTCAATGTCATTGTTCATCTATTTTAGAATGAGAACATCTACATGTAGAATGTAAATTGTGTAGTGTATATATTTTACATCTTTATCCTCAACATAAAATTTGAATGTATATATATATATATTTTTTGTGAGTTTTTTTTTAGGGTAAGAAATGATCTCTTTGTTTTTTGACAATATTTTGAACACAAACTCAAATCTAGAGTTCTGCTACTATTTATAAAGGTTTTTGTCATATTTCACCTGAAAGTAATAAATCATTATATGCTAAAATGTTCTATTTTAGTAGATAAAATAGTACTCTTGTTATTTAGATATCCAAAATGACTATAGGCCTACAATAGCTGAAGTTGAGTCTGAGTTTTATATTCTAGTTGGTGACTATCAGCCCAGGCATCAATAAACAGATTACATGTCCATTTCTGTATCAGTCAAATCTGTCATCAACTGGCAGACTGCGCATTAATGCAAATTAAATGAAATTTGAATTTCTTTGTAAATTTTTAGCATTTTCACTTAATGTGACTTTGGTAAAAAACAATTTGTGCATCATGGAATACATTTTTGGATGCCTCTTTTCTCTTCTTCCAGCGCTCACCCTGTAGTTAGCCAATTGAACAATTGACTAATTTTTGTTATAGTTGGCTAAAAAAAAAATTTATCATTAGCTAATTTTCTGGCTAATAGACTTTCTTTATGCCATGACATATAAAAGGGTTTTTTCTGCATGGCTTTAGATGATCTAATAGACTAATTATTTGATGTTATGTAATAAAATAATAAACACCATGAAATGAAGAGATTATTCATTTAAGATATGGCTATAACATTTTCTGTAAAATAGTCAAACATACATGTATTTTACATATGATAATGGTTTTTCAGTTGACTAGTAAACTAAACTAAGTTGGATAAAAAAAAATTCTTGGTTCGCTAATGTTTTGGCTAACAGTTTTCAGAGTCCAGGGTGAGTCCTGCTTTTTCCCAAAGAAAGCTTACACAAAAAGATATAATACAGTGCACAGGAGCTCTTATTTGTGCAGATTTGACTGTACAGGGGTATTGTGTATGTCATGGGTGGAAGGGAATGTTCTAACATGTGTCATTATATACTGTACATGTATACAGGGAAATTTTTGCCCCCGTTTTATTTTCGCTCTTTTGGCAATGGGCATATTAAAAAATGGATGAAATAATACCGGTATTGGTGGTAAAGTAATTGAATAGAATCATAACAAGCCTGGGCGAATTTAAAATGGGGCTAAACTGTTGGCAAGTCCCTTAGGGCAAAAATAACCTGTATATAGTATGCCAAATGTCCCTGTGATGTCAGTAAAGTGATGTCAAAAATGTAATGTGAGAAAGGTTTGTGTTTTGTACAATGTACCATAATGTATGTAGGACACATTCTAAATAAAGTATACGTGTGTCCTACATACCTGTGTGTATCAATCATCTTGTAGATCAGGTAGGTTCCAGACAATGACACCTGAGAAGCAAGTAACTTGTAATATTACCTGTCTTGAGAATCGAGCATGAAAGAAACTATTGAGTTATATATCTATCTTTCTAAGTGTTCATTTTGAAGTTGGATTTACTTCCATATCATGACAGGCTCTATTGTTTGTCCTTAATTCACTAGTAGATTGTTGGTGTTGTATTATTCTTTAATGTCCCACTCAAGAATATTTCACTCATATGGAGACATCACTGCGTGTCGGTGAAGGGCGACAAATTTTGACTGTGCTTGGCATTTATGGTCGTAGAGCAGGGAGGGTTCTATAACATGCCAACACCTACTGTGAGACGGGATATACCGGTAGGTTTTTTAGTGTCTCATCCAAAAGACAGGGACGACCAACCACAGTGTGGTGCTGCACGGATTGGAACCCCAGATCCTTTCATTTGAAGTCGAACACACCAACCACTCCGCCGTGTCACCAGTAGGATTTGTTTGTTTGTTTTGTTGTTGTTTAACGTCCCACTCAAGAATATTTCACTCATATGGAGACGTCACCGTGTGCCAGTGAAGGACGACAAATTTTGCCTGTGCTCGGCACTTATGGCCGTAGAGCAGGGAGGGTTCTTTAAT
>JACSZP010060962.1:0-11196 GCA_016161895.1 Pinna nobilis
CAAAGTGGCAGTGTGTGAGTCTGAAATTCGATACATATGTTATGTAAAAATAATCCCAGTTATAGCTCAAATGATTTTGCAAACTAATTAGAAATACAAATAAAACATTGGTACTTAACACAAAACCAAAGGGAACGATTCAAGTATATCACAAATTGCCTTCAATATCGCACCTTATTATATAACTGCCAGAATTTCATTAACATGTTAACTTCTATTCCACTATTATGCAAGCTACAAAAGTGTTGCTAATGATCTAAAGACGAGGTAGTTTTAACCACTTAAAAAATACACTTCGCAAACGCCTTTGTATCTGTGAACACACACACACACACACACACACACACACACACACTCTCTCTCTCTCTCTCTCTCTCTCTCTCTCTCTCTCTCTCGAGTTGATATATATCAAAAGCTTATGGTGACTTACCATAATTTGGTTTATCTGGAGGAGCTGGAGAGAGAAAATGTATTAAATCATGTCGAAGTCTTTAAATTGCATTTTCTTTCAAAAAGATGAAAAATAACTTTATTGAGTTTTTGAAAAACTATACATGTATTTAGAACTATATTTAGAACAATTTAAGATTGAAATAAATTTATTTCATCTTAAGAAATACTAATACTGATGGATACATAAATATGCACGCACAAAGATAGAAACACACTGCATGCGTACACACTCTCAAGGACAAACTCAATTATTAATTTCTCAACAAACTTTAAATCGGGTGTACAATGTATTTAGAATTTCTCGTTAAAGGAATAAAGAAATAACAAAACCAATTCCACGAATCTGCGCATCGATTTACTGATCTTCATATTTCACTTTTCATAAAAGCATTAAAGAAAGAAAACATATTTTTTATCCTTAACATAGGAGTAGATCTCCTTTGTATAATTTCACCCTATCGCTTTGGAAGATACTACTATCGAACTTTTCTTCCTAGCACATTTTAAAACACAAGTACATGTATCTACTTTTGATTTGTTTTCTTCTCACGCTTTAGAAAGATGCAGACTGACCTTATTTTCACCAACCTCGTGTACAATAAAATATACATCGTATATGCAATCTGCATTTATATCTCTTCCGACCAAATTATGTTTTCTAGGTATCGATGTTTTCAACCTCACATCATATGTATCAAAACAATGCTATTCGATTTTATTCTTCCTGCATATTTGAGATGGAACGCAGCATTACGATTTTCAGTTTGTTTGCACCTGTGAATACATTTAAACACTTACCATCAAGTATGATGAAGTACACTATGAGTCCGATTATAAAAGCTAGAATCAAAACAGCGATCAACAACAACAGCGCAAGGCATATATTCCTCTGCTTTCTTCTCCCTTCGTTTATAGAGTACCATCGTCCAAAGCCTTTACGTTTAGAGGGTTGATATCGTTCATTTTCTGACAAGCCAGCGTACCGATCATGGCCAAAACGCTCATCGTGATGCACAGTTGACATCTACGAAAAAGGAAATAATCATGCATTATAAGTTAGATTTATTTTCAATAGTTTCAATAGATATATTCTGTGTTTCTATACAAACAAATGTGACTTACATGGTACGATTTTGTTTATTATGATGTTTATCATCATAAGTATTTTTTGAATTATTAAAACAACTATCATCATTCAAATAAATGCCATCATGTGTTTATGTGGATGAAAATTAGTACGAGAGGGCCGAAATTTTTGCTTAGTCCACGCAGTTTGTGAAATTTGAATCTATATTAAATACATGTTATATCACAAGCTGAATTTTATCCCCTCTTCACAAATACAAGATTTTGTTTGTTTTGACTACTGTTTTAAAAAGGTTTAGATGTCTTCTACGCTTACTTTTATATCGACCACAATTAGCCAGTTAAATCTAGAGCATGACACTTTTACAACCGAAATCGACGTTTTTCCGAGCTCGCTTGGAACGTTTGCGATAGGTGTAGCATTCCAACAGAGGACGCTGACTCCTTCCGGACACCTGGTCCCACTCCAACAGGGATTTGCATTTGTTTTCCACGTTGAGATCGTCATTATTCTTGACTTGTCATATTTAAGGAATTAGATTATCTAACATCCTTCGGTACTGCTTCAATTTTACTTTCGTTCATATACTGGTGTCCAATTGGATTGATTCTTGTACCACATTTAACCCGATGACGTTTAGGCGGGTCTGGTATCTCCAATGGTGATGGAACGTAGCTCTACGTGATCTTTCCACTGAAATAACGATAGAGCGGAATACCGTTTTCTACTGCCATCCCATCAATAATAGAAACAACTAATAATCCCGCACTAACGCTTTTTGGGTATCACGTGGTACATGTACTAGTTCTATTCTAACAGTCGGAAAAGAACCCTCGTATTTAATTGCACGCGAGTAAAGACTCATATGACAAGTAAACTGGTAAGCTGCCTAATGTATCCAGAACTGGCCGAAGATGTATTTGAAGCAGAGGTAAGGAGTTTTCTTTATAGCCCCAAACTAAAACCCATTAAACTAAGGCTATCCTATAAATGCAAGGAGACTCATATCATTTAAATATTCCAATTTTATGATCGGAAAATTTTTAATTTTTATCATTTTCGTGTGACAGAATATGCATGAACATCATATCGATTTCAGACAATTATTTGAATAATAATAGGAAAAGAAACTGTTAATATGAAATTAAAGATATTTTGAAGAGACATAATGGATACCAAGCAGGTGCACTGTAATGCAAATTTGACCGTCACACCTGGATACCTTGTAGTCAGGTAAATGTCACGTTATCTTTAACTGCAAACCCTACGGCGATTTCTAAATGAAATCTGCGTTTCCTCTCATCTAATGTAACAAAAAAAAAAAAAAAAAAAAGAAAAAAAAGAGAAAACACAAAAAGAAGAGTTAAAACTTTAAATGTTGAATGACTTTTGTCATTCAACTGTTTAACCTTCTCTCGCACACAGTTATAGCGCAGTATCTCTTCTATGTGAAATTATGACAATTTTAACACAGATTTGAAATATTGTTTAATCCTTTCACAATAGGACGGTCGTGTTCAATTCTCAATACTTGCATCAAGCATTATCTATTCGACAGATGTTTAGCACCAAAAGGTGTTTCAAGTTCAAAGCTCATCTCAATTATACTGCATAAGTAAGTGAGGTACTTTTTATGCTAGAATATAACTAATGGCCGAATAGTTATATTAAAAACATTTTTCGAGAAATCATTTAATACGACAATTTGGAGGAAATATTTTCTTTTATATCTTATATATAAATTCAATAAGCACGCTCCACGTGCACTTGTGTATTTAGCCAACAGTTAAATTAGAATACACACCTATATCCGATAAAATCTCAGATATTTTTTTATCATGAATGTATCCCCTTTGGGTATCTAAACAATTCATTTCCTATGATAGCTGAGGTATTATCTTCAAATCTCTCGGTGATGAGTGCAAGGCACCTTGTATCGATGTTATCACACTAAGCTTGTGATTAGTATTCATTTACAGTGACATTTCAGCAAGTGACTTTTTAAAGGAGTATTTTGACCCAAGAACGGAACAAATAACTAACGTAGAAATATTATAATAGATATTGACACTGTTTTCATCCCCCAGTAAGAATTGTTATATGAAGACATTTGAAAAATGATCACGAAACCTCGACTACTTGATTTTTCTTGCGTTTTACCCACTCCTTTGAATAACCCGTCCATCACAAAATGTTGCATTTATATTTCAAAATATTCAGATAGGTCGCTCCAGTACATTGCCCGTGGGTTATCTACTACATTTTGCTACTATTAATAATAGGCCTAGCCTAATTTAACACGATCTCCACGTTTGCTTCATGCCGTGTTCTGCCATGTACTGAAATGTATGCACTGAACATATTTGTATTACATGTTAATTTATAGTTCTTAGTTCTGTAAAAATAAAAAAAAGTAAAATTTGTTGTATTTATGACGCATACTGAGTTTTGATTAGAAAGACATCACATAGCACGTTAGATTTAGTTTTTAGTAAAACATTTCATGAGGTAGCCCACAAAAAGCGGTTTTTTTTTAAATGTATAATCTGCAGGCAATACGCAATCAATTATGGATTATAAAAGTCTATTTGCTATCTTGCGTCTACCATTTTAAGCCTATTCAACATAGATTTGATGTCAAGCTTGTGATCTGAATTGAGGAACATTAAAGTTAATTCCTAAATAAAAACGAGGAATTTATACCCGCGTATAGATCCCCACATTTAATTTATCTGGCAGTATTTTCTTCTTGCCGGAATGATAATACGCGAAATTTGATTTCTGAAACTAGCCTAACCATACTACGTATTTAGTAATTTGATATACTGTATACAGGGTCATTTTCACTCCGTCTTATTTTTGCCCTAATGCAATTGAAAACAGTTTCGCCCCGTTTTAAATTTGCACATTTTCGTTATAATTCTATTTAATGAATTTACCATTTCGATTTCGTCCAATTTTGAATTCGCCCACTGACCATGGGGGCAAAAGGGGCGAAAATAAAACGGGGACGAAAATATCCTTGTATACAGTAGATAAACAATATTTCATTCTAAAATTATAACAATTCAAAATACAAAGTACCTTATCATTACATATGTTATAAATTATTCAGTTTAGATTATACAATAAGACCATTTTTTGTCTCAGTTTTCAGGAAACCGGAATGAAAACGGGAAATTCAATTTCCGGGTGTTGGGAGCTCGCGATTTTAAATTCTCGCGATTTGATACAAAAGAGCGAGTTTGCAGAATACAGTACTCAGAATACAATACCTATATATAGTGACATGCTTGCATTTGGTTTATTAAATGCGGTCAGTAAGGTAAACGTTTTAAATACATTAGATTAATCCTTAATATGGTCGTCTTTGATAGAAGGAAAATCCGTATCAAGTTGTAGCACAAGATTGCATTGGAAAGTTGTTTGTATCGTCTTTAAATGTAAGTAAAAATCGAGCATGGATTGACCGTGCAAAATATAGCACCACATTAATTTTACTCACTTTGAATCGAGATTTAGAAGAAATTTTACAACCAAAGTGTCCGAAATATCCCAGAATACAGTTTTTATTTCATTGAAAATAATACTGTGAACGGTTTAAACATAAATTACCAAAATTTACCTTACCACTACAAAACTTCTAATTTCACAACATAAGCGGCAAAAATATCGCAGTTTACAGTATTTGTTCACTGAAAAGAAAAATGTGAACTTTAAACCGTTTTACCGCCAAGGCATGATACAAAAAAAAACTGTGAATGAATAAATGAATTTATATTTGTTTGACGATTTTGGAGAATGTCTGCAATCTATGCTCTTATTAATATCTGCTCTGAAGATGAAAAGAAGGATTTTACCGCATAAAGATAAGACTCTCAATCGCAAGAAAAAAAAATGAAACTGAACGTAGATCCGAATACATGTCTCAAGATTGTGAAGTCAAGGGTTTGATTCTCAGCTGTGGCTTGACTGTATATTCCTTTTTTCTGAAGAAGTAGTAAAATTAGGTTCCAGTGTTACATTAGGTATTTTTATGTTGATAGCCCTGGGTGTCGGATATAAGTCAATATTTGAAAACATAAATTTATCTGTGTTCTTGTATATCTCCACATGGGTGAAAAACGTAATTTGGTCGTAAAACAAGAAATAAGGGAGAAAGGAGAAAGAGATTTGTCCTCATTATGAACTCCTTAGTTTCGTATCACAAATCAACTTTTGTTACAGTGATACATACATGTATCTTTTGTTGTTGCTACGATTGATACTCTGGTCCCTAAGATTTCATATAATTTAAAATGATGTCTTCACTAACAATCATGGATTATCCCATCTTTTATTTTGAGATTTTATGTTGAAAACAAATCTCTTGAAAAATGATTCCAGAAGTTTCTAATTAATTTTCTATTTTTCATCTAATAAAAAAAATACAGTCTTGGACTTTATCAATTAGGTAACATGATAGTGACTTTACATCTGCAATAAACAGGGGAGGTATTGTAATGATTCTGAAATAAATGAATTCAGAGTAAAAACTCGTAATCTTATACTTATGCCATTATGTTCATTTCCTTCACATTAATATTAAACGAAATCCGTCGATCATAAATTCCAAATATGATTAGTTCTTTATGGGGTCATTAAATTCTGTGAATTGTGTATTATTATATAAAAAATTGAGATAAAGAATTTAAAGTATCAGTAATCAGTATCGTAATGATCTAAGTGATAAAAATCAGCTAAATCGGACAAAGTATGTAACGAAATAAAGCAACATAGTAAATTGAAAGTTATCTCTCGACTCTCTGTTTTGTGAGACATAGTTTTTGTATTGTAAGGTATTTTTTCGCCCGTTTTATAACCGATTTATAACCCAACTATTCTATGTGTTTGTGGCAATGGCTAAATATCGAATTCAGGAAAATGAGACGACAAAAATGAAATGAAAGCTATCGACTGGAATATATATGTCGTTTTTGTATATGTCATTCGTTAAAGTTTTCTTAAAAAGGATGTTGCTGAAAGTATTTAGACCCTATTGTAACATTGCAGATAATTACAATGTTTCATTGAATGGAACACCTCGACCGACTCTGAAGAGAATGTGTTCCTCAGTTACTCGTATGGTATGGTATGGTATTGTTGTTTACGTCCCACTCAAGACTATTTCACTCATATGGAGACGTGACTGTGCGCCGATGAAGGGCTACAGATTTTGCCTATGCTCGACACTGATGGCCGCAGGGATGGTTCTTTAACGTGCCAACACCCACTGTGACACGGGACCTCGGTTTTTACTGTCTCATCCGAAAGACAGTGACGGTCAACCGCNNACAGTCGAACACGCTAACCGCTCGGCCAAGTCAGTTACTCGTATTTCATCTGAATTTGACTGTGGTCTTATGGCGGATGTGACCAGTCAGCAGGGGAATACCGGTCAGTAGGGGAATTTTACTCCTCCCTGGCACCTGATCCCATCTCTTGGATTTCAGACGTCCGTTTTTGTCGAATATTCACCAAACTTTTATATCGTCTTCTGATTCTCCTGGCGGTTTTTACCTTGATTTTTTGTGATTTTCATACACAGTCTACACTCGTTATACCGCCTCCTCCCCCCCCCCCCCGAAATATGGCGTTATAACGAACTTGGCGATTGGTCGAGTTTGCACTCACTAGATATATCGGCTGAGAATTAAGCTTTTTATTTCACTTGTTAGTTAGATTAGGTATCTCGAATTCTCGGAAAACTTCATTACGGTATATGTATTAGTTATGAGAACTAAAGAAAAAAGTAAATCTGTATCTCAAACGACCAACCAGTTTAGTAGCAAGTCCGATCTATCTATGTTCAATGGCGATACTATTGTTTGAAACTCAATGGGTTTTTTCAAAGATTTGGTTTGAAAATGCAGTGGCGGACGGCGGTATGCGAATATGGCGTCTAACGGGAGTAATTAATAGTTGGAAATCCGTTCTTCAGAAATATATGGCGATATCCGAATATGGCCGTTAATCGGGTGGCGATCATATCGGGTATCAACAATAGTTCCCTAAACGGCAAAATGCATTTCCAGTTATGTTCATTTCAAACCATGGTAAATCGATAAAATCGACATGGCTCACCTAATTCGAAACAACCCCGAACTAAAAAAAAACAATCAACTCGTGCCGTTTAAAACTTTCTGAGCAATGACAAACGAAGGCGAAAGTGTCAACTGAAACTAGGGTTAATTTTATCAGCAATAGGGGTATTGCTGTAAATTTGATTCACGTACCATTTATGTTCGTCCTACTTAACGATAGGTGGTACCGGTTTGTTATTCTTTAACACTTGCATATGAGTAGAAACCCCGATCTTGTTTCATTTTTCACTCACCTTTCAGGTAATATCTGTCAAAATATTTACCACTATGTATACAATAATCGCTATTTTGCAAAAGAATCACAATGACATTGATGTTGGGTATTAACATTATATGATGTAGGTGCATAAATATCTTTGCTGTGTTCACTTTCTATTTGTGAGGTCGGGGGTACCAATCTGCACTGTACTGTGTTTGGCTAACCCCTCTCTTTTGGTGAAATAGTCAAAACTTAAAGAATTCGCCTAAGTGAACAGTACCAAATCGATGTGTGGAATCACCAATAGTTGTGGAGACAGCATCAAAATCTCGTATTTAACGAGAATTTAACTTAAGTAAGTTATTTTCCCCTGGTTCCCGACCCGTGAGACCATTTGGATTTGTTTATAGAAGTTGATGCACAAATCAAATTCCTGGCATATCTTGTTCTCTTACTTTTTCTGTTTACCGTACTTAGTTGGGACAAAACGAGATGAGAGGGGACAAAATTAATAAAAATTAATAAAAATGCCTCTGAAAACGTCTTAAACGTACCGAATACTCTGACGAACGGTGAATGTTGTCCTGTGGATGAAGCTTGGCTATCCTGTCTTCGTGTATGTATCTTTCGATCCATCCAGCATTTCTACGGCTCATTTCTGTCAGGTGCGAGCTCAATCTGTAGACTTCAAAATGAAATTACCAATACACAAGATCTGTGTCCTGGCTCTCCGTACTGTGTTAACGTATTATTTAAAAACTTTTTTATTACAACAATTGCCTAAGGTATAAAGTTTATAATGTATAAAAGGAGAAAGGAAAAAAGTAGTTATATATAGGTGTAGAGTCTGCACGACTTATGGTAATCATTTTTATCTAGATTTTATATGATACAAGTCAAAATAATGCTCTAGGTAGGGAAGGGATTGAACGGAATGCGTAATTTTCATGTACATAAACATTGCATATAAAGGACAAAGGTAACGTACCATCGGCGAACTATTTTCGTGTTTCCGCCATGATTCACAATGTTTACTATTTTCTGGTGGATTCAAATATGTCTTCATGGTTTAATGTACATGTATTATGTATGCAGTAAAACCTGTAGAAAATTCTATAGATCTAGTACCAGTAAATAGATTATACTAAACCACAAAATGTTTTCATAGGTCGCTGTGGCACATTGGCCGGGGTATTTGCCGTCTGATCATGGAGGATGTTGGTTGGAGTCTGTGCCATGCTGTGGTTTTCTTCCCCTGTCCTTCGGATGAAACAGTAAAAACCGGTGTATTGTGTAAAACCCCGTTCACACTATCAAAGTTTTCTTGCACAAGTTTTCTCGGTCAAAATTTTTGACGGAAACTTTGAAATTGCGAACGGTCAAAGAAAACACTTCTAGATTAAGAAGTCTTAGACATCTATTTCCCTCGAATTCGTACTGATTGTGTTTGTCAGTATTCCATTAATAGCGACGTTTTTCTTTTCATATACATGTAAGCCCGCTCAGTGTAAGATGCGAAAGATTCGTTATAGCGCATGTTCTTCTGCGGGTATTAGAGAAAGATTCGCTGTAAACAAATTTTGTTATTCATGGCTTTTATTTCGCTTCTTATAAATATTTAATGTACAATGTATAAATCACTGAAAGGAAATGAAAAGTGGTGATTTCAAATAATGTTGGATGTTGTTAAAAGTTCCACGCAAGAATCTTTCAATCATGTGATGACGTAACGGTGTGCCGATGAAGGGCGACCAGTTTTGTCTATGCTGAGTACTGATAACCGTAAAGCATCGAGGATTCTTTAATGTGCCGACACCTAGTGTGCTCTTTTTATTGTCTCATCCGAAGGACAAGGATAGCCAACAATGGAACCCGAGACGTCACGATCAGAAGGCGAGCACGGTAACCACCGAGTCAGTACAGCCCTAGTAACTGGAAGAATTTAAACAAAATACAGTCGAACCTCATTAACCCGGACGCCATTAATCCGGACGCTTCACCTTCCGGACATATTTTGCAGGGAACAGAATTTTAATGCATTATTTTGTATCATCAATCCGGATTTTCAGATTCCGGATCCAGACAGTCAATTTTTTTTTAACAGACATTCATGTTGCATTGCATTTTGTCCCAATAATCTGGACGGCGAATCGCTGACCAGTCAACCAATTTTCAAAACACCAAGCGTAAATTGTTAAGAAAACACTATCTCTGTACAGCCTGTGGTCAATAAACAAAGACCAAGATGATAATTGGATTAATGGTGTGGTTTATTAATAGGGTTCATTTGCCCAACTTTTGATGCTTTAGCATATTACATGTATAGGTAAATGTCTAAATGTTATTATCTTCATGTCTGGATTGATAAAGTAAGATAGGAAAACACAAATGAAATATTACTTGGCCTGTTTTACTCAAAATGTAATACCAGAATGCGTTCTTAATCTTGTTTTGGATAAGTTTCAAGTTGCTGTGCTATCAAATTCCATGAATTTATCACAAATAATATTGTTGCTTTCTACTCATTCGTAAATGTAAAAAGTGTGTTTCAGTAATCCGGACGCTTCAAATATCCGGACAATTTGCTTGGGACGAAGTTGTCTGAATTAATGAAGCTCGACTGTATACACTTTAAAAATAATTCAGGATACAAGAGTGTCCCCGACATAAGTCTTCTTGTACAATATTATGTTTGACGTCCCAGTCAATAATCTTTCATTCGGATGGATCCGACACTGTACGCCGGTGAGAAGCTACTAAGTTGGCCTATTTTATGTCATTGAACAGGACATTTTTTCAATATCGGAACGATTACTTTGACCGGAGCCATCGTATTACTGTCTTGTCGGAATGATAGGTGATATTGAGCCGTTTCTCCCTCACACACATAGTCATGTTCCCCCGGAAATTTGCTATATAGCCATTTCCCCACACCCAATGAAAATGGCTGTTTAGCCATCTTTCCCCCGATAAATGGTTTTATCGTCATCTTTCCCCTTTTTCATTCCCCAGTTATATAGCAATTTCACCAATAATCTTATTCCCCCGAAAATGGTTGTATGCTCATCGTATTCGTCCCTTCGAAAGATTAAAATACGTCGGTACAAACATTGGGCTCCAATTTTTTGTATAAAAAATATGTTTCGATAAATATGATAGTTATGAAAAATATTATTTTGGGGTACTCTGTTATACATCTTCAATTTTTATGGACATCAGCGAAAATGCCTTAAATCGGCATACACAGACCTTAGTCGTTGAAAGGGAAGAATTTTGTCTTTATTTATTTTTTCCCAGTTTCTTACATTTTTTTT
>JACSZP010060991.1:0-10430 GCA_016161895.1 Pinna nobilis
CCCGTTAACTGTTTGTTTGTTTTTGTTTTGTTGTTGTTTAACGTCCCACTCAAGAATATTTCACTCATATGGAGACGTCACCGTGTGCCGGTGAAGGGCGACAAATTTTGCCTGTGCTCGGCACTTATGGCCGTAGAGCAGGGAGGGTTCTTTAATGTGCCAACACCTACTGTGACACGGGACCTCGGTTTCTACTGTCTCATCCGAAAGACAGGGACGGCCAACCGCGAGTGGCGTCTGCGGGAATCGAACCCCGGCCTCTCGACTGGAAGTCGAACACGCTAACCACTCGGCCACGGAGGCCCCTTTTTTCTAGTACCCGCCCTCCTACAAAATCGATGTTAAATATCGGTTTAGTAATTGAAAATGGTTATTCGGTGTCTCAATAAGAAATAAACACAAATTATCTAAAAGTGTATTTTACTAATGTATTCTAATATTTGCGATGTTGTCAAAGTATAGATACCTAAAAATAAGTTCACAGACAAACAGATTTTTATTTTTTTCTTAATGAGACTAAAACATTAAGTTGATTATCCACCAGACGTAAGTAAAATGTGTAACTGAAATACAATAGTAATAAGGCTCCTAATCGCCAACATCAACGAAACGAATATTATAAAGTAATGGCAAGACAAATATTTATTCTTATTTATGTTCATTTATACATTCCGTAATTCTAGTTATAAAATTTATACCAAAAGTAGCTGTATGAGGGGTGTTCTTTGATATCTGATACATTCATCTGTTTCCAGGTTTGCACCGAGCTGTGCAGCCTCTTAACGCTTAAACTAGGAGAATAAATCGATGAAATTAAATCAAAATTTATCCGCGTTGGTCAATCACAAAGAGAAATTGGAAATTGGTCAGCTATACACTAAAGGTGATAAAGTGCTTGAAAATATAATTGAAAAAGAACCATTTACCTGGATTCAAACCCTGGTGATGTCAACCCGAAGTGATACATGTATCCTGATTCAACGTTTAGTTCGGCATATACATGTATTTCTTTTTTTCACTAGTGCATGTCATATAACTTGTATCCTTATCAGGATTTCGATTTAATACGTTAACTATGTTTTTTAAAATAATTACGAAGAATATGAACATAGTTGGACTATATTTTTAATAAAATATTTTCATAAATGACCATTCCGAGCAATGAACATCTGATTGAGTTGTACAAGAAATCCCCGTGAATATGTTTCGAAGGATGCAAAATGAGAAAAATAACTTGAGATTAATTTAAAACTGAGTGTAGTGACGACCCTTTACTCAAGAAAATCGGTTGTTGTATTAGTAAACAGTGTTTATCGAAATTATTGCAGACTCATGGATCTTGAAAGTATCTTCCTTTATATGTTCCGCTTTATTGAGGTTATAGCAATGATGTGATTTATAACTGTTTAAATATGGTTTAATATTTGCTTACGTAATAAACTAATCTGAGCTGGTCGAAATCATTGTTGACCACTAAACACTGCTCTCAATACAGACTGCAACAATAAGGATTCAATGACAAAGCACAGCACTGTTCACAGGCCGTCAAAGTTGTAAGATTACCGGCTTGTTGATTAGCATCAGCATTAGTCTATTCTAAAAACACGCATTAATAATGTTTAGAGGTAAATATACCCTTGAGCAGGTCCTCGTTAAAATTTACATGCAGAAAACCCCATTTACGTCTCAAAACCTATTTGTATTCCTGTGTAAGGGGAGATCAATCACATTATGCAAGTATTGTTAAATGTGTTAACTTAGAGCCTAGATAGTCAACCCGTTTAAGTTCATTAATATTTTACTGACAGTCATTCATTGCTATTTGTTTATTTCATATCTAGACACAAGCGGAAGAGTTAAAGACAGGAATCAAGTATGTCAGCATCTGTCCCGGTCCAGTAGACACAACTTTACTACACAAACTCACCACCACAGAAGGGATGACATCTTATGGGATAGACAAAATTCCTCCGATGCAGTTCACACCAGAACAAATTGAAACGTAAGTTGTCATCAAAACAAGACCTTTTCTCTGGTTGATTTTCTCTTTTTTCGCGTGTTTCAGTAGAACGTTCAACTAAGGAATATTTCAGACATTTGAGTGCGGCTACGAAACAGCGGTAAAGAGTTTCCATGTTCATTCTGTGCTTTGCATATAGGACAGAACTGCGGTGAGGATCATCCAATTCACGTCAATAACCTCAAGGACACTATCTGATTATACCTGCCAAAGACGTTTTCATTTTATAATTTCAACATTGTGCCAGGAAATTGTTCTTATGGATGTAGTAATCGGAGAGCTATACGGCTTGTCAATAAGCTACTCACATAGGGATTCCTTGTTGCACGATTGAACGTTTCATAAAGGAAGATTATGGTCGATATGGTGAACTGGATAATTTAATGGACATTCCCTCTATAGGATGCTCGATGAAATTCCCAAGAATGTCAGTCAGACTGACCAGATTCTGCTTCTAAGGTCAATAGCATTGTATAGTCTAACTTGTTTTAAGAGACCGTCTAAGGGAAGGAGCAAAAAATGTCACATATGCTAGGTGGTCTCTTAATTCAGGTGATTTACATAGAAAAATGACACTATGGGAACCATACATTTAGGTCACATATGACAGGTTTTCTTTTAATTCAGTGGGTCGCTTAGGCAGGGTGGACTGTTCTTTTCAACCGACATCGATATTTTGCTGACCTTTCGTCTAACATTTGCTATGGGTGTTGCATGCCAGCAGTGGACGACCGCTGCTAGTCCCATCATGCTGGAAATCTGCATTTGTTTTCCACCTTGAGACCGTCGTTATTTTAGACTTCAATTTCGTAGGACTGGGATTTTCGAATATCTTTCGGTACCTTTTCAATTTAACTTTGTATATGAAGTAGAATTTTTAGAGAAATTTGGTAAAGGTTACGAATATGTTCAAGATACAATTAACACCTTGTTAATGATTTATTATTTATATCGTTGTAACTGCAAGATAAGTATTGTTTAACTAGTATTTAAGAGTCATACAACAAATATCATACGAAATGATATCAATTTACATCATAAACTATCGTATGTTGACGATAATTGCAAATCACACTTTTTAGATTGTTTTATCCTTGCTGTGATATTTATCTAACCTTTAATCGTCAAAGAGGGCTCTCATATGATTCGAAATATCAGCATATGTTTTAGATTTGGAGATATTTGGCCAACGACAAATACAATCTAACTTACCTTAGTCACCTGTTGAATTATAAGGATATATTGGCCTAACCTACCTTAGTCACCTGTTGAATTATAAGGATATATTGGCCTAACTTACCTTAGTCACCTGTTGAATTATAAGGATATATTGGCCTAACTTACCTTAGTCACCTGTTGAATTATAAGGATATATTGGCCATGTGGCATGAATCAATGTGTTTGCTGTCGTTCGATGTTTTTAACTTTTAAATGTCACTTGGTGTCTAAAACTTCTTTTAAAGAGATAAATTATCTCATATCCACGTCATCCCTTGGACATTACATAGTGTAGTTATAGCCTATGATACCTAGCATATGATAGGTTGTAGTTAATGCAACATCGTTAAACTCGTTTTTTTAAGTTTTTACCTAGATGTTTTACATCTAAAATTTATCATTAAAAAGAGAAATAGTTTAATTTTCCGTTCGAACAGAACAAACCATGAATTACTTAACTGATTTAAGTCTTGAGCTTTATCAGCATTTTCCTTTGGACAGCGTAAACTGTTGAGGTTGAAGGTAACGTCAATCGTTAAACTACAGTAAAACTATAAAAAACATGGAATTTAACCATTTGTTTAAGAAAGAGCGAAGTTTAAAATCGGCAAGGTCAAATAGGGGCAGCGGCAAATTTCAATTACATTATCAATTTTATTAACAATTTTCTTCTTTAAACACTCAAGATGAATAAAAAAAAATACGAGTGGTAATCTTGTTCACTACACTCCTAATGTTGAAATACAGTGAGAGTGATTTCTTGATTTTTCGTAAATTAAAAAGAAAATTCCCAAATTATTTTTGGTAGTTTATTTTTTATGTTTAAAGCTCAAGGGTTGTCCTGTCGTATGAAATCATCACCTGTGTAGGGCTGTGAGTTTCTTTCATACTCGACATTAATATTTTCGGAACAATGACAAACTTCATATCGTATCATCTAGCATAATGGGAATTCGGGGAAGATAGCAAATGGGTTAAACAATTTTAAAATTATATACATCGTCATTCATTGATAAAAGGGCTTTCAGTTTTTTGTGCATAATATATCTAAATGTTTTCAATGTCTGTTATTTCTTTCATTTTACAGAACAGAAAGCGTCGTTGATACTGGCCTTATGCTATTGGAAACGGAAAATAATAACGGAAGTATAATGTCTATTGTTGCACCGAAGAAATGTGAATATATGTATGGCGGGCCTGGTGGAAATAAAGTGTAACTGTGTTCTTAAAAAAAAACTACTGGAGTCAGAAACAGTAATCAGAAAACTTTTTTTCTTTTATATTTATCACTGTAAATCGCAGTTGCAATCATAATCCAATAAACATTGTGGTAGTATCAAGCTTGTTCATGCATCTCACAGCTGAATTAGTCAATCACCGGTTCCGCAGTACATTTCCAGTTCTCTACCATCGACGAACCATCGGCTTCACAATGTGGTTAATCAATAGTTATAAGATTACAGAGGTACAAAGATACATATTGTTCGGTTATTCAGGGAACATTTATTACCAAAGACTAGATCAGGAAAGGAAACCATTACTGAGAAAGTTAGAATCCACGGTTATATCAAATTTTAATGAAATAGATGTTTGATCGGTAAAGACGATATGCGAAAAGCCGTCATTTTAACGATACAACATGTCATTCATCGTTCAAATGCATATGCATAATAAAATGCTTGTATTTTATTCTCTGAATCTTATATTGCATTATCACGTGGTAGAACAGATGTGCAAATCGATTTGGACATAGTATTGCAGTTTTATACTTATGTGTATGTGTTATCAGCTTGTAAATGTATTATCAATAAACAAATTCAACAGCTTTAAGAAAAGCGAAACTTTTTATCTAGGTTTTTATTTTCTGTTTATTTATCCAATTAATTAATTTATTTTTTCTCTTTTTTTGGAATCATCTTGCAGAGTTTAATTATTGTTATGTTTAAAGTATTTTGATCTGATCGGTACTGTACTGTAAATCAGTTTTGCTAGATGATCTCCGAACGGCCTGCCTCCTTCGTCTGTTCAATTCTACAGAAAAATTGCATTTATCCTGAGAATATGAGATTGTTTTGAAATACTAAAATGACTTCAAATACTCTCTTGCTTATCCACTGTATATGCCATCGTTTGCGGAAGTAGAGTCGATTTTTATGGCGGACCAACAGCTTACATTAAAAGGAAGGGAAAATATTTTTTTTTATCAATTTATAGACAGAACGACATATAAGTCTGCAGTAGAATGACGCATGCTGACATATATGTCGTCCATATGCAAGTTTTATCATATATGACGTTATTGTATTTTGTTTTAGTATGATGCAATTGTTCAGTGCTGTTCCTGCGAACGAGTTAAAAGTTTGCGGATGTGATGAAATCCTTGATGTCTATGCATCAGGTCGCAGGCAGTTGTCTCTTCTCATCATCAAAATGAAACGAAGTCATTCTCACATTCTAAGAATTATTAAAGTTGAGTAAGCTCCACAAATTGAACATTTCCTTAATTGAATTACGCTCGGCTAAATCATCTGTCCATGTCATAATTCAAATACAATTTCATTTATTGTTTTATTTTAAACAAAATCTACATTTAATCTTTCACTCATTATAAAATTAAGTGTTTGCTTGTCAAAATGAACACTAAAAAACCAGTACAACATGTTGAAGGAAAAACCAGAAAACATTCGCTTCGGTGTCTAATGCAAAGTGAATAAGTAAAGAAGCGTTGTAATGCTTATTAGTACGACAACCTCACATTTAACTGAACCTAGATAACACAACGCTTCTGTTCAAGATAAATATCGCGAATAA
This sequence comes from Pinna nobilis, assembly GCA_016161895.1. NCBI lineage: Eukaryota > Metazoa > Mollusca > Bivalvia > Pterioida > Pinnidae > Pinna > Pinna nobilis. Next base: position 6,050 of record JACSZP010060991.1, read on the forward strand.
GCAGCAATTATATGTATTGTTCTATCTTTGCTCTTTATTTAACTACGGGAAATTATGTCAGGAGGGGGGAAATTAATAATCTATTTAAGGAAAAAAACACATGGGTGGTTGTAATTCAAAACGACCTAGCAGCATCGGCATTTCGTGAAATTTCTATATTCATCCACCGCTCTGAAATATGACTCAATATATCTGTGAAGCTAATACGACAATCTCCAAAATTTCCTTTTTTAAACCTACATCAGACTCCTGAAGCAATGGTTTGTAGGGCTAATTGCTTAACATCTTCAGATATCGACCAATTCCAAAATAAATCGAACATGTGTTGCTGTTCTTTGTGGTGTTGTTTTTGCAATTATATTGTCGACAATTATTACTGTCAATATTACTGTCAGTGTTGCATAAACATAATAAATATTCCTCTGTCAAACCTCTGTGTTTTTAAAACGGAAGTTGTGGACTAATGTGATAAAACGTAAATGAGTCTGTTTCACCGTAAGTTTAGGCACAATGAATATACATTCCATTGCTCGATTGTTCAAGTGCCAAGCACCAGACAAGGTTTGAAGCAGAGCAGTACTCGGTGACCTCATCGTTTCAGTTAAAGGGTACCTGCAATAAAAAAAATCCTGATTTTACACTGCATTGACTGTAACTCTAATCATTACACAAACTGCATCAAAATCAAGTTGATGAAGAAAAGATTTATTGTGTGGATAAAATTCTTAAATAAAAGACAAAAAAGCAAAACTATTACTTTTTCATAAATCATTAGTTCGTAAATGACGCACGTTAGTCAATCACCGATTCCGCAGTACATTTCCAGTTCTCTACCATCGACGAACCATCGTCTTCACAATTTGTGTAATCAATAGTTATAAGATTACAAAGGTACAAAGATACATATTGTTCGGTTATTCAGGGAACATTTATTACCAAAGACTAGATCAGGAAAGGAAACCATCAATTACAAAGTCAGAATCCACGGTTATATCATATTTGAATGAAATAGATGTTTGATCGGTAAAGATATCGGTAAAGGTCGGTAAAAAATGCTTTCATACTAACTACATAACATATTCATCGTTCAAAGGCATATTCAAATACATATGCATGACAGAATGCTTTTAAATCGTTGTATTTTGTTCTCTAAATCGTATGTTGTATTATTACATGGTAGAATAGATGTGCCTATTGATTTGAACATAGAATTGCGGTTTTATACTTATGTTTATTTGTTATCAGCTTGTAAATGTATTATCAATAAACATATTCAACAGCTTTAAGAAAAGCGAAAGTTTTTATCGAGGTTTTTATTTTCTGTTTATTTATCCAATTAATTAATTTATGTTTTCTCTTTTTTTGGAATCATCTTGCTGAGTTTCATTATTGTTACTTTTAAAGTTATTCATTTTCTGTTAGTCTACTGATGGGAAGAGGTTGCCGTCGTGATCAAGTGGTCGACTTCGAATCCGCACAGCGCCACGCTGATGTTGGCCTTTCGTGTCTTTCTGATGAGACAGTTAAAAGCCAGCTCCCGTGTCACAGTGGCCCGTTAAAGAACCCTGCTTCACGGTCAGCATTGCCGAACATAGGCAAAATTTTTCGCCCTCAGCAGTACACGGTGAGGTCTCTTTGTAAGTGAAATATTCTTGAGTCGGACGTTAAACAACAATACAACAACAACAACTGATTGATTGATACAGCAAACCGAGTTTACTATGAAATTAAACGCAAAATCTTAAGCTGTATATACACTGTAAAGAAATACGACAGTTATTTCGACTTATCACTCTGGCAAATTATATTCCGATTTGTCATTGTTGTCATAGCAGGTATCAATATTTGAGTTTGTTGAAATTTACATGTAATATTCGTCATCATTGTCTTTAGAGTTGCAAAGGCCCAGGGATTCACATCCGTCAATGGTTTGGGGATTTCTCTGTACAGGACATGTCGTTGCCATGAAAGTGAAGCACAAGCTTGTTCTTTGAAATGCACAGATGTTTTTTCTACTTAGACTGTGCTGTTATTTCAGATTTATGTTCACGCCTAGTTGCCTTATGGCCCGTGTTTCTGGTAATATCGATATATTGGCTCTTTATAATTCATCTGAATATAAGCAATACATATAGGGATAGGGCAGGGTTGGGTTGGTGGTGTTTACGATTTTGCTAAACCAAATCGCTAACCCTCTCCGAGATAGAAATGAATATGTGATGTTACATATTGTCGGGATCGCCATAGCTTCTACAGTACAAATGACTAGTGGTGACCCACTGACCATAAAGGAAACACATAGTATACTATCAAAGTATGAAAGTGGCGACCAAAATAGCGCCACATAAGCGGGCATGGTACAAATACACGATAATTGAATGGAAAACAACGTTATACATACGTGTGCAAAATACAATTGTAGAAACAAAAAAATTATAATTAAGGTTGGCGATGAGGGAGGAGGAGGGTTTCTGAATAAAATATGCGTCTGTAAATAGAGAGCGATCAGAGATATCACAATAATTAGGGTTACACATCTGCAAATGAATGGTCAAGAGCTTATCTATTTATAATTAATCGATGGCAATAAGATAAGCGCTGCTGACCGTAACCCCTTAAGTGAATACAGTAGTTCATACATACAGGTTTCCATTTTGTACATAAAGGCCATTATTTAAAAATAATGTTGTTACAGGCTGTACACAACAACAATTTATATAGTACAAGTGCTTAACAGAGTTTTCATAAATTAATCATGTCTAACTGTTCTTGCTATCATCCGGTACCTCTAAGTAATTTCAGATTGTCGTTCAGTGTTCGTCTTATGTAAACAGTACGCCCTTGCCGAACTCGCACGTCTTCTATTCACAAAATCCAGCAAATTCTTTGTATTTGTGTTTCCACAGTTGACAACTACTGCATGCCAGAAAAATGGTAAGAAATACTGGCCTTGAGGTTTTCTGTAATGTTCTGTTTTCAAAATTGCCATTTTTTTCGGATCAATTTATTGCTTTCATCCAAGATAATGACAAATTATCCTAACACCCAAAGACAAAATGAAAAAGAACAAAGGAAAGGATACCTGGAATCCCGTGTTTTAACAAATATGACAATATAAAGATTCAAAATAAGCGTGGACGACAACCTCAAAGTTGTATTATTAAGATGCCACAATGTGTCCGGAACGAGTCAGCGTGCCCTGTTGGCACTCAATGCCCGTTACAAATGTTTCACCGAGACCCTACTAATTTGGTAAAATATCGATGCCGTTTAAAAATATCATAATTTTGACTGATTAGCAAAGAAAAAAGACTTGCTTGCAAGCAGACCGACTAAAGCGTTTTCAGTCTTGAACCATGACTCAGTATAAGTGAATTGATAGAAACATGAAACTTTCGGCATTACTGATACTTTTTTTAAGAATTCTAGAAACCTTAATTTGTTCTTGCATTAATATAAAATAGTCACAAATTTCTAAATGACGGTATGCTTTTAAACACAGAGACTTTAAAATAGGTTGACTGTAGTAGATACCAAGGGGGTAATCAATAGTTCAAAAATCCAAAGGCAGACGAAATCATGGCCAAAGAAATAAAAGACGACACAAACAGCTATCAACACATCAAGACGTGTTAAACCGAAAAATGAAGGAACACGAGCCCCCACCAAACACCGGGGGTGAGTTCAGGTGCTCCGGAAGGGTAAACGACTCCTGTTCCTCGCGCGGCACCGCCGTGTCACACGTTTTCGAATACAAGAATGACACAATCGGTGATGGTCAAAAACGAGAAAAAAAGGGGGGTCGGGATTAGATATAAGACCAAGAGGGCATATCTCTCATCTGTTATTTACAGATATACAGTATTAATCAACCAGGCCATGATGACACGCCGTGTCACATATCAAAAACGGGTATAAATCACAATGGGTGATAGTAATAAACAAGAAAAAGGTTCGACGGGATTAGATCTCCGACAAACCTAAAATGTACGTTTTAACGATGTTGGGGTCACCAGTTATAACGTGGCCAGCAGGGTTATACACGAATGGATAATTTGAACATATGCCGTCTGGAGGTATTGACTTGTTGTCGTCGAAAAACCATTTTCAATTTTTCGCTGCTGACTAACCTTGATAAAGACAACTTTTAGAATACGATTTTAATTCTATTTTCAATTACAAGTAAGCTTTTCTCGACAATGTATATAATTGAAAATGTATATGCAAACGGACTGTTTACATACATTTTAAACGAGTACACTGAATTCCGTATCACGCTGCATTATAATTTCATTCACCTGGCATATACCAAAGTCTCAGTGATGACCTAAGTTTCCCAATGTACTCGCTATCGTAAATGGTCATTCACTTCTAAATGAAT